>WKLE02000494.1:19884-35694 GCA_014885115.2 Asterionellopsis glacialis
TTTTTGAAGAAACTTCTGACAGAGAGCTTTGAGACCTGATGCTCGGTTCGTGGAATGCCTACCAAACTGACACGCTGAAAGTGAAAAAGAGATGAAGTAAATACAGAGGAGGGGAGGTCTTGCATACTCTTTATGCAACAAAATGTTTTAAAAGTTTAGTGTTCTATATGTCTCTCCATGCGGTGTAATAGTAAGCATATGGCAAAGTTTATCATTGAAGTGTATGGTGTTTATGCTTCATGATTAGCTCTACACATGGAGATCAAAGAGGGGGCTTCTTTAGTTGAAGACAGAGATTTAGTAGTGCCAGGCATAGCAGCTGAAGATTGGGAGTCATTTGGAACTGCTACAGCTTTTGCTGCTGGAGCAGTTGCGGGTGATTCTTCTACAGAGGATGGAGTTGAGTCTGGATTCTTTTGTTTCTTATGCATACTACCAGTCTTGTCCCTCTTGTTGATTACAGAAATTGATTCAATAACACGATTAGCCTGCTGTACCATGGAAGGTATTGGTGGTACTGCACCATTATCCATATCTTCCATTGCCATAAGATCCTCCAAATGCAAACTGGGATTGCTTTCAACAAATGCTGGATCTGATAATGCTGCATAAGTTGCTGTTGCTTTCATTATTTCGCCAAAACAATCGTCAGCTTCTTTTTCTTCTACATTGTCGTCATCTTCATCATCATCACTGTCAAAAGACAACTTCATTTCGGACTTTATTTTAGCGTAATTGGACAATGACACGGACAAAGAATCGTCATTGTTGTCATTGTCCCCCTTCTCTTCCTTGGTAGTAGTAGAAGATGATGAGGGCGGAGTTGGTATTGGCGGCGGCGGCGCTTCAGAATTTTCGAAATCGTCCAAACCTAAACTATCTTGATGATAACTTTCTTTTGAAAATGTTACAGACAGACGACGACCACCTGGAGCTCGTGATTGTCCAACCCCAGCACCAGATAACTTAGAGGCTGATCGAGACAAAGCGACTCCTCCACCATCTTCTGGTGTTGCACAATCGTCGTAACCACGTGGAATGGGCGTTTTTGGTGCAGCAAGTAAAGACGAAGATCGACGTAAAATTGCTTCAATTTGTGTGGGTACACCAGTAGAGGCCCTTCTACAAACAGGTTGTCCTCCTACTTGTCGTGATGTAGCAGCAACAAGATCGGAGGAACTAGTTGAGCGTCGACTATGGAGAGAAGAATTTTGTGACCCTCTTCCACCAGCACCTCGCTTGGCGGCATTATTTGTTGCAGAAGACAACACAGAAGCCAAATCTTCAATTCCGTACCCACCTCCAGCTTCACTCGCATTTTCAAACATCGCTTCTGTATCTGAATCGTCCATCTCATTGATCAAAGTTAATGCAGCAAGTGAATCTTCTAGATCCAAGTGCATTGATTTGCCACGGAATGCAAATTTGTTGGTCTCGCGATCACGGAAAGACTTCAAACGTTTCAATTGTTTGTAAAAGGATGCACGGCGTAATTTTGGGACGTGTGTTCGTGACGAAACTAGGAATGTTTCAATGGTACCCTTCCCTTTCACAGGGATAATACCACGATATTCAAATGAAAAGGAATCACCTGCTACAGATACAACAGACTTTGTTACCTGAATACGACCGGGTATACCTGTACTTTCCATACGCGAAGCCACATTCACGGCATCACCCCAAAGATCAAACAGGAATCGTTTGGTGCCCACAACACCACCCACTGCAGGTCCTGTGTTGATTCCTATTCTCAAGTTGAGATTATGTTCCTCATGTTGTTCGTTGAATTGTGTGACAGCATCTAACAAGTCCAAGGCAAAATGACACATGCGTGAACATCCAGTTTCTTCATGCTTCACAAAAGGGACATCAGCTGCCATGTCTATGTGTTTTCGTAATTATGGGATGAGAAGAGAAGCATACCAAAAAGCTTCATGAGCTGTACAGAACTTTTCAAAGACAGGTCGTAAAACGTAACAAAATAAAAGGGGAAACAAAAACTTACAGCAATCCCCGATGGTTTTGACCTTGTTCAAATCGTATTTTTCACAGAGTTCGTCAAAACTACTAAAGAGCACATTGAGCATATTGACAAGCTCAACGGGTTCCATCTTACTGGACATGCTAGTGAATCCCACGATGTCCGCAAACAGTACAGTTGCACAATCAAAGTGCTCTGCAATGTGAGATGGATCATCTCTTAGACGGACAGCAATCTGATCAGGCAAGACATTCAATAGAAGCACTTCGGCAGCTGTCCTCTCAATTTCGATTTCCATCATTTTCTGTTGATCTGACAGATCGACAATAAATAGCGCAAATAAAACTTGTCCACTCTTTCCCTCAACACTACGAACGCACATCGAAGCGGGGAAGGAACTCCCATCTAATCGAGTGCACTGGATTTCTTCTTGCGCCTTCTTGGGTTTTTGTCTTTTGAGGCACCGTTGAACTTCTTCTCGGTAGATTTGTCTAGAGTCTGGAGATAGCATATTTTCTATCTTGGATCGTAGCATTTCGGATCGCATCCAGCCAAATTTCTGACACGCCGCATCATTGACCCTAATAATATGACCTTCTCCATCTGTAACAAGAAGAGAATCGTGAGATGCTTCAATGATACTGTTGGTAAAGTGTTCACGGCGCTTTAATTCGTTTTCACTTTCTTTCTGCTTGGTCAAGTCGTGAACAAAGCCACAAAATAATCGTTCTTCGCCTGCAGACACGGTTACTTCGACGACGCCCAACTCGAATGGGAATTCAGTACCATCCTTTGTTACATGATGAAAAATGAAGAAGTCTGTTAGTCAGTGATCAATCTCATCCCATCCTTTAAGACCATCAAGCTAAATAAACTGACCTTTTTGCGTGCTTTCAGTTCTCTTCGTTTGCCAATGGTTTTCGTTTCGCCTGTTTGAAGATAGTGTTTTATATAGTCATCATGATTTTTACCATGAATGCCTCCAGCTATCAAACTTATATTGCTTCCTAAGAGTTCTTCTTTTTTATATCCAAACAACGCAGTAGCTGCTTTGTTGGTTTGCTATAGAGTTGTAACCATGGCAAAGTAAAGATAGAATTATTTAAAAAAAAAGGTCTGACTATTTGCTTCAATGAGGAAGTCAGTAGTACATTGGGCGACTTACCTGGATTATGCCTTGATCATTAATTTGGAAGATGGGATCAAACGAACTTTCAATAAGAGCTTGCGAAATACTTTCCTTTTTCTTGATCTTGGACAAATCTCGAATGAATCCACAGAACAGTCGTTCTTGTCCTTGGTCCGTCTTAATTTCTCGAACACCAAGCTCAATCAAAAGTTCTGACCCATCTTTTCTCCGTGCTGGCAATTCTCTTTTCTTTCCTATGACTTTGCTGACTCCAGTCTTCAAGTATTTCTGAATATAACCATCATGATTTTTGGCATGGTCTCCTCCAGTGATAATGCTAATGTTGGCTCCAATAAATTCACGTCGAGAATAACCGAAAAGCTCTACTGCTGCCTCGTTCACGATTTGAATTGTTCCATGTTCGTTGATTTGGAAAAGAGGATCCATTGATGCTTCAATGATACCAAAGGCGAGACGCTCTTTCTTCTTTATTCCTGTCAGATCATGAACACAACCACAAAACAACCGTTCATCGAAGGTCTCAATTTCCCAAACACCTAATTCAATTCTGAATTCGGAACCGTCCTTTCTAAGAGACGGTATTGAAAAGGAGAAGAGGCCATACAGAGAAAAGGAGTTCATTTGTAAATATATGTTGATTTAGCAACCAAGGAAGAAGAGGAGGACACAGGCATCAAGAAGTATTGTAACGTACCTGCGTGCGGGTAAGTCGCGTTTCTTGCCTATAACTTTTGTAACTCCCGTTTCAAGGAACTTAAATTAAGATGATGGAAGATGAGAAACCGTTAGTCAGTGCTCAATCTCGTACATCTCTTTTGAGAGAAAGGACTAAATCTACTTACCTTTTTTATATAGTCGTTGTGATATTTCCAATGACTTCCGCCAGCAATTATACTAAAATAAAAAAAAAGGAGGATGGGTAAGGGAGGAGATTCCAGTAATGATACATTTTTTGCTTAGATAATGGAATCTATAGAGTAACCCACCTAATATTGCTTCCTAGGAATTCTTCTCGAGACCATCCAAATTTTTCAATAGCTGCGTTATTCACCATCTGCAAAAGTGTTCAAGGTGTGTTAGACATAGGACTTTTTGAATTTGGTGCTAAGAAGGTATTTCCCATTAAGTGTCTCCTTACCTGAATGATACCGCTTTCGTTTATTTGAAACTGAGAAAATTCAAGAGAGGCGAAGAGGACGGAATTAGAAGTTTGTATCCTTAAAGTCAAAATTGCTACCTTCAATCTCTATGAAAAAGAGAATCCAAAGTCCGTTCCAGGAATCCTCTGATACGTACCATAGGATCTAAAGAAGCTTCTACAAGTCCTACTCGAAAGCTTTCTTCACGAATGATATTTGTAATATCATGTATAGTTTCACAAAACAACCGACCATCACCAGCCCCATGAGTTGTGATTTCTGTAACCACAACTTCGGCGGGGAACAGAGTACCTGTCTTTTTCAATATTGGCATTCTTCGTTTTTTCCCATCACATAGAAAGAAATTTTTGTGATACTCCAAACCAGCGATGCTTTTAATATTAGAACCAACAAGTTCTAATTGGATATTGATCGAATTATTGAAGCGTGAAGGAGGTGGTTAAAAATCTACTTCGAAAACAAACTCAGCACAACACTATCTATTTACTTACCACCTCGTGAACAACCGAGCTTACTAGCAGCTGCTACATTGACCATCTATTGTAGGAAAGAGATAGGAGAGTACATGAGATCCTAGATGTAAGAGATAATTTAACCACTCGATAAGTCAATTCTAAACAATGTTGCTCACCTGTATTATTCCGTTTTCGTTGATCACAAGCATAGGGTCCAATGCTGCTTCTATTATACCTATAGATAAGCTATGCTTCTGTTTCAAATCACTTAGGTTCCGTACAAAGCCACAAAACAAACGCTCGTCTCCTGCAAAAGTATCAACTTCTGCAACTGCCAATTCCATGGGAAATTCCGTTCCGTCCTTCCTCCGTGCCGGTAATTCTCTACGTTTATTGATAACACGTGTGTGCCCTGTTTCTAGGTATCGTTCAATATAACTTTGATGGTTTTTTCCATGCACACCACCGCAAATCATACTTATATTCTTTCCTAAGAATTCAGCTCGTGTCCAACCAAATTCTTTCGTGGCAGCTTCATTGACAATTTGAACTTTACCCTTTTCATTGATCTGTGAGCGAAGTTGGGTGAGAGAAGATAAATGGTACACATGTGAGGTTTGTAGCTTTCTGACGCTTTGCTCTCCAGAAAACCTTTGGGAAACAATTATGCACCAATATTTCTCATACTTACCTGAAACATTGGATCCAAGCATGCTTCAACAATTGCTGCCATTATGTTTTCTTTTAATGGTTCTGACATTTGAACAGAAGAGAATATTCGTTTGGAAAGAGATAATTCTCCAAGACTATGTGTTCCATCATAGGAAGCAGCTGAAGTAGATAGTGTTTCAGGACCTACTTTTGATGAATCGTCTTCTGATGCCCTTTTAATGGTGTTAGCCATAGGATCGATATCACCATTTGCTGTGCTAGCTGTGGTAAGTATTTTTTTGGGGATTCCTTCGTCACTCGGTACTTCGTGAGGTACTTGTTGAGACTGATAGTGAAGTGGTGGATGTTTCTCTTTACTGCAAGCACTTTGAGTTGCCAAAATAGCATTGGATGTAATCTTATCTGCCACAAC
Organism: Asterionellopsis glacialis; assembly: GCA_014885115.2. NCBI lineage: Eukaryota > Bacillariophyta > Plagiogrammaphyceae > Rhaphoneidales > Asterionellopsidaceae > Asterionellopsis > Asterionellopsis glacialis. The sequence continues at coordinate 25,715 of WKLE02000494.1, forward strand.
TTCAACAACATGTTGGTCTTCCAACGGATTACGCTGTTTTGGTTTTTGGTTAGTTTCTTTATTCTTGTTGGTGTCGCTCTGATTCATTATTGTTGAGGCAACGTTAGGTGGAAGCGTCATGCTTCCACGCTTTCCTCTCAACCTTGATACAAAAGATGGTGATGGCGATACAGGTTGTTCGTCTCCTGCTACTTCCTCGTGCTGACTAATATTAGAAGAAATTGACGAGAAAAAAGATGGAATGACAATACTGCCGTGTCTTCGCTTTTGTTGACTGGCTTTTTGTTTCGTACCATTACAATTATTTTTTGCATGGTTGTTAAGTCGTTGATGACTATGATCGGATTCATCCATAATCGAAGATGACGACGACCGCCTTTTGCCACCTTTCTGTTGATTTTCAGACTTTTGGTTGGAAAACGATTGAATCATACTGCCACGTTTCACACGTCTTGATCCCTTTTTCTTGGTAGAACTCGTCGAAATTGGTGGTACTTGCGGTAGAACAGATCTGTCTGTTTTTGCAACAGTTTTGATATTACTTGTCAATGGCGTATCAAAAATCGCCGGCGGCAGGAGAGCATTGTTGTTCTTCTTGTTGTTGGGTTTTCCTACTTGGTCTCTGTCTTGATCTTCTGTCCAACTTTGTGGACGAACAATAACAAGACTTACAGAACCACTACCATTACTATCATTGTTTTGCGGCATGACTGTGATTTTCACACGACATAAAAGTTCTGCATATGCTTCTGAAGACCCTGGTGTAGAACATTTACCTCGAGCTTGCCATTCTTCACCTAAGTATGGTGAGTGATCAGGATCGGACAAGATGATCATTAAAATGTCTTCCCATGAAAGTGTGTTATTGTTGTTAGTGAATGATGACGTTAAGGATGGTGTCGCTACCATTCCATGAGGTGTATGGAATTCTAAAAATGATTGAATATTACCATGATTGTTACTAGCATTGGCACTATCCAACGAAGAAGAGACAGATGTTGATGCATCAAAAAAGAGACGGCGTGCTTCTTGATTGGCATATTGAATAATTCCAGCTTCATCAATTAAAAATCCAGCATCAAATGACCCGGTAAGGATCTTAACAAATTCTTTCTGGGACACAACCATTGTATGATTCGTCACTGTTGTGTCCTCGTTGCAAGTTTTTTTTTTGGTGGATTTCGAAAGGCAACGTTTGCAAAATCTCAATGTCTTTTATGAAATGTATGTCGTCTGTCTATCTCTATTTATGTTCTGTTTCACTTGATCGCGATTAAAATCAAGATCCAATCGTTAATTTATCGCTTTGCTCTTTGTTGAGGCACTTCACGTCAATCGTGGGTGTTGCTGTATGATAAAATATGCACTGACAGCAATGTCAATGGCTTTTTGATATAAGGGAGTTGCGATTTGGAGTCCTTCTTCCGATGCAGTCCAACGCGAAGTGAAGGAAAAAGCAAAAGAGAATACTTTTTGGCTCTTTTTGGGAAGCATTGTCAAGTTCTACGATGCAATACGGTATTCCTGGTAACCAATATATATTAGAGAAAAAAATTGAGTTCGTTTCTGTCAGAAACATCACTCGGGATATATATCTACAGTAAAAGTTTGAGTATTCGTAGTTGCCATTAGTCAACTGTACAGTGTTCTTCTTAGTTAAAAAGTAATTATAGCGAACACAAACAATCCATTGATTAAAACTGTACAGTAAGTATCATATGTAGAAAATGTATTACCTATATACTATATGTCTAATGAACATCTTCCTTCAAGTTAGAGCCATGTTTTCCCCTGGAGGCAGAGGACCACAGGGCAATTTATGCGTGGCTTGTGTAAGTGACGTTTAAGAACAGAAATACGAGTAGGTATGGCTAGATTATTTAATTTATCACTTAAATGCTAAGTTGAACATGTTGAATGTCTACAATGTTGCAGGCCGCAACAAAAGATCTGTATTGAATACGTACGTACAGCACTTTAAACATCATAGTCCCTACTGAAAAGCTTCATAACAAATTTTCAATTTCTATTTTATGTCGTATGAATACCGCGTCTAGGAACCTAGGAACTTCGAACAAAATTATTAATTAACCCTTAGCTACATATTCTCACTGGTTCTCAGGTATTGGTGCTGGGAACAGATTCTAAAACCATTCCAGTACCGGTTTCGCTTCAAATACACCCCACATTTTAGGAGTCATATGTGTGTTTCAGTGTTTCAGTTTCAATGTAGGACTACGTACTCTTGAACATCATCATCTGTACTCGTATAATGAAAGCAGGTAAGGAAAAATTCACTTTATTTCAAAAATCTAGTCCATGAAGAAAACACATCTACAGAAAATGGTCAAGATGGGGATGCGCCTGATAACGTTTATATTACAAACGACAAACGTATGACTGTCTCGGAAACTTTGGATTGCTTGTTCTTTTGACATTGTCTTTCTGGTCATCGTTCTTTTCTCGCTATCGAGTGTAAAGTGAGAAAAACCAGTCTTACAAGTAGCCTTTCTTCGTGTAGATAGTCCCAGTGCTGAGCTGAAACACCTATTTACTGAACAGAATTTTGTGAAAAAATGTTCGTCGAAAATGCAACGCATCAATGCAAACTCAACTAAGGAAATCTCGTTTCAATTTTTTAAAGAGCATGCTACCTCTTTCTGGGGTTATATTCTAAAAAATTATTGTACAGTCGTCCAATGGAGAAAATAATGTGACATCATTGTGACATTGTTCTTCGTGTACGTTCGTCTTGGACATGATTGCATTGTTCTTTTCTGAGTAGAGACAACTCATGTCAATACACTTACTGGCTTGATTGTTTGTCAGGTTGGACAGTAAGCACATCAGGAACAACAGCAGCAGATCCAACGCAGAAACACTGGGGAGTCCTCTTGAAGGTCTAGAAAAGAAAAGTGTTCACAACATGTACGGCATGTCGTAAATAGAACTACTTTGATCATACACGAAGTCATTATGCGTACTATTTCATCAATCCCAATGAGTCGTTCTCTTTGTTTATAATCTGAAATTCTGTGAGAACGATAATTATATTTGCTTCTAGTAGTGGAAGTACGGAAAGCGTGCTCAACAGAAAAAAAATACAGTACCAACCGAACTCTATTATATAACCCCTAATGCAGCTAAGAAGTTTACATTTTTATGTTCTTTCCCACATACTTCGGAGTCTTTTCTTGTCAGCTCATCTGATATGAATGAGAACACTTTTCTATCCTCAAAGTTCTCATTGCTTTCTCTCTCCTATGAACACAAACTTTTATAATTCTAGTGTGTTTGTTTGGATCTTCTTGAAACGTGGGTGTCAGTAGGGTCCTCTAATGTCCAAGCACTTTTTTTTGTAGCACAGACAACAGGTCCATCTAGACTGTAGTCCTAATGAAAGATAAGGTGTGAACAGTTAACAAACTAAAATTCACTCGTATACTCAATGATTATCAATTAGATTCTTCTGACAAACTTGCGGTCTGTTCTTCGCTGCGTGCGTCTGCTCGGCCGTCGTGGCATGTCTGAAAAATTCAGGATTCGTCAGACACGCACGGTGGAGACCAAACGGATTTCAGTTGAGACCACATAAGTGTATAATATATTTAAGAATTAACCGTTTGTAACATCGCTGAAAAAGAAAATTCGCTTTTTCAAATATCTGCTTAACACAAAGTTGTACATATTATTAATACTGTACTGAACCTGACCCAAGGTGTTTTCGTTGAGCGATGACCTCTGATGAAGTATAAAAATCTTTACCAATGTATGCGTGCCTTAGACAAACGACGAATCCCACTCCATGATAAAAGAAAATTCTTTCATATCGTGGTTTGGAAAATGTCGGTCGTGTATTCTTAGAATTGCGGTACTTCTTTCTACGTGATGTAGCTTGCAGGTTCGAGAACAAAAAACAAGAGTAGAAAACACACCTTGTCGTACCGTATCTCTCTGTCAGGTGCGGGTCTTGATGCGGTTTTGATACTCTCACATCATCGCCGAGACAAATATCGTTGACAAGATTGTGGCAGTCCGTAATTGAGAACAGCAAAAGCCTTTGACAAGAGGAGAAAACATTTACAACCAATCCAATCTAATTTAGTTGGGTCTCGATTTGAACTTGTAGTTGATAAGGAGGAAGAACAACATGTTTCAACCATGTGTGGATGCCAATGAAATTATGAAGGAGAATAAAGGAAGACGTATTTATGTCAACATTACAGGTCCGTACTGTCACACTCCTTCTGCATTGATGCTTTTTCCCGTGCTCTTGTCGTGTCGAGTCGTGTCGGGAGAGACATGCCACTGTGTCTCTTTTTTATCCATGCTCATGATATTTTTTCGTTCCTCTTTCTTTCCACCTATGTTATTTCCGTACATTAACGCGTACAGTATTGGATGCATCCAAAGCAATTAAGCATAAGGTAGCTAAAAAAGTTAACAATACGCGACTCCCAAATCCAATTAAACAAGTTGTTGCCAAACAGGCAAGTAATGTGGCCGGTAATCGTCCTAGTAGTGCCAACAGAGTTGCTGAAAAACTATCTATCAAGTTGGTCGAAATGATACAAAAAAAAATGAAAGAAAAGGGTATCACCATTACGTGCAAGGTTGTATTTTTGGAAGGTCCCTACTTTGTGATACAATTACAAGTGATTCATTGTGATGCTGTAGTACTAGCAGAGGCACGAGATGACCAAAGTATAGGTGGTGGTGTAGGCGGTGATGAATGTGGTGATACTCATTCATGGGGTATCATACGGTGGGGTATGGGTGTTATGGGGACAGGACCGTCGACCAAACTTGAAAGTGATATATTGCCAAATATCATTCATCACAAATTAAAGTCAAGTTTAGATGAAATTTTGAAAGAAAAATTGACAGAACAAAAGGTAGAAACCAAAGTTGCGACATTACCTGAACATAAACAAGCCCGATACTTCTTTGATCAACTAGAAAAAATACGTGATAAAGATTATCCACAAAATGAACTAAATTGGATTCGAAGTGCACCAGTGGTAGGAGCATATCATCATGACCAACATAATCAAGAACAACAAAAGCAGCATCATAATCTTTCGCCAAAAAATAATAAGAGAGTACAACCATCAATATTATCATCCAACAACACCATAGTTGAGAAGCAGCCATCACCATTCAAAGGAGATGATTACAAAGACTCAGCAATTAGAGGAGGAACAGAAAAGGAAAAGGAGTCGTCAAGCAAACCCAAGTCGAGGTTGGAAGAGCAGCTGTCCAATCTCACTTTAAAGCGTCAGAAAGATGAGAAAGGTAGCGATGACGTTGTTGGAGCAGATGATAGTGCATCTAAAGTCACAGCAGCAACAAAAGTGAGTAATATTACTGCAACAACAAGTCAAATAATACGAAAGGTCATAAGAAAAAAATAAACAATAAGAAGAGGCAAGGTATCAAAGCAATTTAGATAATTTTTAGGAAGTTGTGGTTCTCCCTTTATTTTGCTTTAAACAGGCTTTTCTTTTTTAAGCTGACCAGAATTGGAGACAACACAATTACATTCTGGTGCGCCTTCTCTACAATGAGTACTTTTCCCTCACATTTTTTCCAAAAAAAGATAGTGAGTCATTATATAACAATTGTAGTGCCTCTACAAAAAACGTCTATTCTCTGCCTTCACCATTGTACAAATTGACCACTATTTTCATTGTACAAATTGACCACCATTGTTACACTCTCTGTTATCTATTGCCATTATTTGTATCATTATCACCATTTGAGGTGTTGTTCTGATGATTTTTTGCACTTCAGCATCATTACTAAGTTTTTCCATGGGCATTCACATTGGCTAAGTCAATACACTGTCATTCTTCTAACTATTCTTGTGGATCAAACATAGTATTGCCACCAAACTCGACAAGCATAAGATTGGTGGGGATACCAAAGGGTTGTAATATAGGTGCAATTTCAAATAGTGTTTTAATTAGATGAAAATTAACTCTAGCAGGTATAAAGGAATTCATAACATGCATGAGTCTTTCCAAATATTAGCTCAACATGCCAACACCAGCAAACTGATGAAAGGCTGGAACTCTGCGGAAAAGTTAACCAATATTGTGATAATTCCTAAGTACTATGTATTCAAGAGTATTCAGACCAATGGCACTTTGTAACTAGTCTTAGATCATTTGGGATTTTTGATAGATTACTGGCTTTCAACAGAAGCAACAAACCTGTTCTGACCTCTTGAGACTGAAATTTATGCTCTTTTTTGCTGTTCTGACACCAGCAGAGTCATGTGCCATCCACAGGAGTGGACCAATTCTGGATGTTGCATGTTATCTTCCCAGCAAAGATTTTACACACACCTTTTCTTGCCATGACCCCTGATCCCAACATGCCAGATCCATGGTGATTGTCACCCTTACTGACACCCTCTCTTCTTCCCTTGACACGCATCCTGATATCTGGATCAGGATACTACCATAGGATGGACTCAAGCATTGTGTGGACATTTAACCATCTCTTGGCAGCATGAACAGCAATTTACCAGATGTTTCTTCAAGGTTATCCAAAGGCACCACTGTGCTTTTGAAAGTCCCATGGAGCATGTGGGAACATCACATGGGTAATGCATTGGTAACATCCTTGAAGAAGACAAAAAACAAATCTACAGAGATAGTATATACAACATATACATACAGTAGAGTGAGAAAGATAGTGGGGGGGGGAAGGGGGGGGCAGCTTTTGGTCTTTTGTTGAGAATTCACATTGGAGAAAAACATTGCACATCAGTTTTGCACAGCTCATAAAACCTGTATTGTTTTTGAAGTTTGATGTGATGCAGAGGCATCTCACCTCCTCTGGTGGTCTTCCATTGTTTCAACAACAGCCACATGACAAACACAAATGGAGAGATGTACCGCACTGGTACCTATACCACCAACTGTACCACCTTTGCATTATCTTGAAAAAGGTTTGGTATGTGTTTCTACTCATTCCAAGATATGGCAATCTGTTTCATCACATAGCAAATATTGTATGGTAAGTTTTTATGAAATGCACAATCTGGACTAAATATAGAGCACACACACCAATAAGAAACAGCCCAATTTTTGCCAAGCTTGCCATTTCTACAAAAATCAAGAAATCTCAGGCTTGATAAAAGATATTGTGATGTCATTTTTGAAAACAATCTTAATAAAAATAAACACCATTATTTTCTACTATCTAGGTTCATCCTATCTGTTTCATGCTTGTTCTTCCAAAATTTTGAACAGAGCCTTTTCAACCTGTTGCTGGGTATGTCCAAAGCAATTGAATGCACGTCCTTGTCCCTGTCATAACATTTGTGTAATGACAATGATGAAATTTTTCAATAAAAAAATAAGCTTCTAAAGATTACTACTATCACTACTACAATATTCCTAAACAATCATTTTTGTAATTTAACTACTCATGATGCTTTCACTGTGTTCATTATGGGCATCATCTTCTTCTTTGTTGCTGCTGCTGGAGCTGTTGTCTTCACTACTATGCAGGAACATTTATGGTACTACTATGAAAGTCTGTTTGATGACTTACCACTTAATAAATTTGTTGTGCCCTTTCCAACAAGATTGCCAGAGCTTAATTTAATGAAAAAATACTCTGGGGAATTCTTGTTAGAAGATTGAAGGTCTTATCTCTTAACATGCAACTGTACAGAGGTGAAGATTTGATATATGCTTCTTGTGAAATTATGAACAATTTCACAAGAAAGGATGCTGTAAAGTGTTTTAACAAGCAAGGTTATTATTGAATATAAATATAAATTCACTATAGGTTTAGAAGTGATATACATACTAGTATTATCAAAGTTATTGCTCCCTTCTACTTCTTTTTTGTCTTGTTGTTCTTGGTCATTGTTATTGTAATCTATCTCTAAATTTCTTGTACTCAATTGGTGGTGCTGTTACTGGAACAGCATAATTGGACCTGCCTCCATCATCTGTATCATAGCCCTGTCATCTTTCATATTACCAGCATATAGTAATTCAAATAATCACTAGTTACTATGATGAGATGATTGACTTGAATAGTAGCTGTTGCTGCTGCTGAGTCCAGTAAGAGGACATCTTTTAAGTTTCATCTTCAAGAATGGTGCTGGTTTGTTGGGGTGATACTGTGACTTGAATTCATCATTCAAGTTGGTGATTGGATTGTCCCCACCTTATTGTTCTTGTTGACCACCTCATGCTTGTTGCTGTTGACCTAATTGCTGTTGAACAGGTAGTCCTTATGAACTCATTATTGATAAAAGCTGCTGCTGGTCTGGTGCTGATTGTCCTGCATCAAAAGAAGGAACAGCAGCAGCTGGACCTCCTTGACCAAATTTAGAGGAGGCATAAGAATGCTGATTCATCAGCATTGAAGGGCAAGGGTGCCCAAATCCTCCTTGGGTGTATGGTTGTGTAGCTGCTGCTGCACCAAACATTAAATCAAATTTGCAATGTGGTAGAGTATTGTGAAGAAATTACATTCACATGTGCATTAGATATCATACAGTAGAGTGTGCATCATTTAAACTCTTCTTTTTCTCATGTCTTTTGCTCTTCTGTTTCTTTTGCCTACTTCTGTCTCTACAGTTTTGTCACTTCTCTATATGTTCCAAGTCTTCTGTTCTTCAATTTTCTCACTGGTAGTATGAATCTTGACTGGTTGCATCTTTGTAAGAACTTCCTCCTCCTCAACTTTTGTTGTTGTTGCATCTTGAGTTCTTGATCTTTTATTTCTTTGTCCATCTTCTCCTTTTCATGTTGTCATTTGTGTTTGATTTCATTACAATCCTTCAACTTCTTCTCCAAGTTGTTCCAGGATTAGGTGAGACAGAATGACCAAAAAGTAACATAGTCTGTACATTGTATTTTGTACCATACAAAATTGCCCACACAAATAAAAAGCATTGCAACACACACAAAATATTGGTTGAACCATGATTCCATTGTGCGGAAGTTCTGCATGCAAATCAACACAACAATCTACTCAAAAAGGGAATCAAAGGTACCTAATGCATACAGAAACCTGCATCAGTAGGCACCTTAGATTTGACATGGCTCAATTTTTCTAGTGCATTATGCATGAAGAACTTCTGCACCTATTTTCATCACAATGACAAATGGTGATAAATCATCAACAAAACACAACAATAAACCTTATTAATACTTAACAATGATGATACAGATAGAACCACCATCATAAATTTAGTCAGATGGAACAATAAAATCCTTTGAAATGGAAGATTTGCCCTATGCCGCTAGTGTCGACAGCTGCACAACACAACAATCAGACAATCAACACACAAATGAAAAGAAGACTTTTGTTTGGTGATGAAAATTATGAGCTAGCTAGTTTAAAGAGTTAGTTTTATGCTGGAGAAATCCAGCAATTTAGTAAAAAGTAAAGAATCAGGAAATATTAGTAAATGGTAAATTTATGGAGTCTGTCTGCTTGTCCACGTATCAAGAAGCAGCCATCCTCAAGAGTGTCTTACAGGGAGTATATTCCAAGATTGTTGATTAAATCATGCAATCACAAAAAAAGTGGCTTCACCAGCAAAATAACAATTAACCATATTTTGCCCCCCCAGGTCACCATTTTTTTGTTATTCTTTGCCATGGTGGTTCCAACAGAATTATTATAGATACATTAAGGTGGGTTGTTATGTTGAATTTGGTTGATTGTAATGTGGAAACAGCTTTTTTTGGGTCATTGTTGACTTGCTGTGATATTGCATGTGCACACAAGGAGACAAGAAAAAAATTCAAATACTGGTACAATTGCGTAGAAGCTACATGGGGGAGACAGACAGATATTTTTACCGTCCATCTCACCTAATCCTGGAACAACTCCTTCAGTTTTTCCTCCTTCTTTTCATATTTTGTGACTTCTCTATTTTCAATTTTGTGTATTTGGGTCCATCATTGTTTTGGGTTTCATTATTGTTTCGGGTGTGGTTC
>WKLE02000495.1:20528-41144 GCA_014885115.2 Asterionellopsis glacialis
TGAAGTAGATCTCGCTGCGCTAGATGCGCGATGGGAGGAGTGTTACGCCATCCTCCTCGGGAAAGCCAAAGCTTGCAAGGATTTTAACTTTGTAATAATAAGAAGCAGAGTTTTACTGCATTAGCATAGCGGATAGTTCCTTCTTTACATTCAAACTCAACTTGTGTGGAACCATGAAATTCTATACCAATTTCATAGGTACAAGTACTGTGCAGACAGTGCACATCATACCTCGGAGGTCTATGCCTCCTTGTATCAAACCTGTGCTAAACTTACTTTCGTAATTAATATTAAGCATAGTTTAAATGACTGCCAACCTCCTCCTACAGTATTCAGTGCAAAATAGCACTCTAAGGGTGTGCGAGTACGCATACTCTACATGCTTTTACAAATACGTAAACTTGATGTCTGTTTCATTCTATTTGTTTACTTTTCAAGTTTAACAATTTTTTTGGAAGTATATTATATGCAAATGTTTCAAACACCTTAAATTTCCTGTTCGTATAGAGGTGCACTGGAAGCGAACAGCTCTCCTAAGAATATCTACTCCCTGCTCTTCATTCTTACCTCCTTGGAACAGGGGAGAAAACCAATAAAAGTAAATATGGAGAACCTTACTGTATTTTGTAAGCGATCACCGTTGCTGAAACGACTGAGTTTTTCATATCATCTAGGTCAACTTCTTCATTGTCACAACTGGCAACAGCAGCGCTTACTATGGGATCATCCATTGTCAATACGTCAAAGGCATTTTTAACAGTAGCCTTTACATCGCGAAAACCTGCAGAACGAACATCAGAAAGGTAGTGCTCCAATAGTGATGCTCCTGCTATGCATCCGACATAAGCAGACAGGCTTTGAGCGACGGGTTCAGGTAGAGTCTTTGTGAGGACAATATCAGAAACCACCATTCGGCCACCAGGTTTCAAGACACGATAAGCCTCACGAAATACGGCTGGTTTGTCAGGGGATAGATTAATCACACAATTGGAAATGATAACATCGATGGAGTTGTCTTCTATTGGAAGGGCTTCTATCACGCCTTGGCGAAATTCCACGCCAGTTCTATTTTTGGCATTTTCTTTTGCCTTTTCAACCATTTCTGGTGTCATATCTACACCAATAACATGTCCCGTTGGACCAACTTCTCGAGAGGCGAGAAACGCGTCAAAGCCTGCTCCCGATCCTAAGTCAAGGACTGTCTCACCAGTCTTTAATGCAGCAGACTTCAAAGGCGCACCGCAACCTAAACCAAGGTTCGATTCTTCAGGAGCATTCTTCGTGTCTTCTTCACTGTAACCTAATTTTTCGGCTGCTCGTTGTATACCAGCCGATGGTGCCATTTGACAGCATTTTGATTTTCCTTTGGAACAGCACCCTCCTCCTTTTCCTGTGACTCGACCAGCATAGGCATCGCGAACTTCTTTATGCAAGTCGGTTTCTTGTTTAGTATTATTTGGATTCATTATGCTTTTGTTCTTGAGTTTATGTCCAAAAGAGACCAATTCGATTTCGAGAAGAAAACAGTAGATTACAGTATTCTAAACTAATGTGGAATCGTACAACATTTTTGTTTCTTCGATGTTCATGGAAATGTGTTAGACTTGAAAAGAATTCTTTGGGAAACAAATGACATCATCTGTCACCGCCTGCACCGTGCTCTTACCTGTTGATCCCGTCTCCAGGGTCTTCTCTCGGAAAAAATGAGAAGCGTTCATTCAGCTGTTCATTCGTGCCTTAAAGCTCGTCGCCAATTTAGTTTAGTTTAATATTTTAGAGTTAGTGTTAACTTTGATACAGAAAAGCACATGATCCAGTCGAGCAAGTCGACAAAAACTGTTCTCTTGGCTCGCCTGATATCACAAACAATCGCGAACACGCGCGAAGCGGGAAATGAGAAACGAGATGTTTTTGAGAGTGAAGTTCAACAGGTCAGTGAGAATTCAGCGCGCTCGAAAACATGCATTGGTCTTGTGTCTTTCATGTCATAAAATTCACTCAAGTTGGAACCTGTAGCTCAGTTGTCAATCAGGTCAGTCCCGGTCGATGGTCATCTTCTTCTTGTTCCAAAAGAACCCAGTCTATTTGAACCGTAAGTAGCCCTCTGTAAGAGAATATCTTTGTTTCCTCATCTTCTAGTGTTACGGTCTGTGATCATTTGGATGGACATCGCGATGAAAGAGAGTGCCATTCCCCGAGTAGAACGCTTTTTTTTCCAATTCAGCATCTATATTGTTTCCAAGTTAACTTTTCATTGCTTTTTTGTGATGTTCAGTGAAAGAAGGCACAGGCCGTGTTCACTAATCAATGTGATTTTTAAAAGTTTGTATTCTTTCATGAGCAAACTGTCATTGTCTCGATACATTTATGTCGGAATTTCTTTTCTTTCTTGATCGCTGCCGTTGAACAGAAATGTTCTTTTGTTGGAGGAGCCAGATTATTGTCTAACTAAGCACCCGGAGTTGTCAAGTAACGAAGCCTTTGGTGTGAGCCCCCATTATTCTTTTTGAGTCTGTTATTTAGGAATTTGACGTCATCTTGTTTTGGGAGTAGTACTGATAGTACATATTTGACTATTTGGACAAGAAAATAAATGATCGTCCTTTCCGTTGCGTATGTAGAACTTGTACTAATTCCCAAACGCATTTTCCTGACACGCACTGAATTTTGCATTCTTGCTTTGTATCTAGACAGTAAAGTACTCGTATCCGAACTACAAGTTAAAACTTGGTATTGACTAGAGAGAACGTCGTACCTTGTGTAGATCCGTCGAACGCACTTATTTTACCGGAAGATTACAAATTTCATACAGTGCAGAATTCTAAATACTGAAGGTGCGTACTGTTTCGTGAATAAGACAACTTTTGAGAAATATTTTCACAATAAGAAATTATTTGATGTTTAGTTACAGGAGGGCGGGGTGAGTGACGTGTTTGTACGTAGAATTCCACATCATTTCTGTACCAAAAAAGTGTCTTCTACCCAAACCTTGATGTCAGTCACATGTAACGGAAGCGCATGAATTCTTTCTCAAAACATACAGAACAATTTGAAGTATCTGGAGGCGACATCAGCCCGCAGGAGGAAGTTCTTTATTACTCACACAACTGAAGTAATTAAACTCTGTTGTCTCAAACCTATGCTAACATCCGAAACATTCTGTTCTTCATTTGTCTGGCAGCCTGAACAAAAATCGAGCAAAAAGACATAAACGATGAGTACCAACCGGAACAATGGCAGCGAGAACACTGTAATTGCAGGTCACTCAACCTTACGCCGTCGTCATTCAATTCTACGAAGTCGGTTATCGATGAAATCAAACCCCTATATTGGCTCATTTCGCCACGCACCACCTGTAGTTGGACAGCGGGCACGTAGTTTGATCGCTCATCGAAATTACAAAAATTCGGCCCTTCAAGGACGGGCAAGTTACATCACGCTGTATGCACCATCATCACTTCATATGAAGAGTTCCCCATACATTGGCTGGTTTCGCCATGCACCTCCATCTCGCCTTACTTCAGGTCACTCGGCTTCTGAAAAAAAGCAAGAAATTACCGCGATTCTCGATTCGATAACCAAAGATATTGATGTTAACAGTCACAAGATCAAATATTCTCCTTATTTCCCTGCAAAGGAGGGTCATTATCTTCGTGCACTTGTTGATGGGCGTCTTCCAGGAGGATCGCCTTCATCGTCGCTTCGTAATGTTGATGATTTGTTTCCGCCTATCACATGGCTCGATCGGAATGTGAGTGCATCACTCCGTAAAGGCCTGAAGGAAAAGTCAATTGTTAGCTCTTCTGCGACTGTCAAAGTTCTAACGAAATTGGCATCATGGCTACTCCTACCAGGCGACCGCGATGTCTGCTACTATCCAACGGACTCAAGTGACGACGAAAATAGTGGCTTGAAGAAGCAAATCGATACTCCTATTACTGCATTGCATCGCATGCTTAGTGAAGACTCAAATGAGTATCTTCGCGAGAGCGATGATGACAACAGCAGCACAAGCAGTTATTCATGCTCATCAAATGAAGGCGAGCTTTCGTCAATTTCTGACAACAATGAAGACTTAGCATCTGCTATTTCTGAAATTTCTGATGATTTGGGTTCCTCTGTATCATCTTTAGCAGAGGCTTACTATGCTCACCAGGCAATTAGTGAGCAAGATCAGGGGATGATAGTAAGTATGTCCCGGCAAACTGGTGATCCCTACGTATTTTACGGTGAGGGGCATCACCGTCTGGATTACGCGATCACACAAATGGATATCGCTCGAATGGCTAGGACAGCTTCACGCCATTTAGACGTTGAAAGTATTTTGAGTCTGCCCACCGTGACCTACCGCGCAGCTAGCCCTCCGCTACAACCACCGCCGCCGCCACCAACACCGGAGCACGAGCGTACTGAAGAAGAAGGATGGAGTTGGATGATGGTCCCAGAATCTTCCGATGTACCTACATCGTCTTCGTCATCATTGTCATCGCCCCAAAAGCAACTTGCAGCATCATCAAAGACGGCAAGGAGTACTCGTGACAGGAAGAAAGGAGAAGAAGAACAGAATGTCTGTGTAATTTGCTTGGAACACTTTGTAGATGGTGATCGTCTTCGAGTCTTGCCATGCGATCATCTTTTTCATATGGGTTGTATTGATCGTTGGCTTTCGGGAACTCACTCTGAGCATGACTGCTTCACAAGTGGATGTCCGACATGCAAAAAGCGTCCAGAGTTGATTGAACCACCGTCTCCTGATGGATCAGTTCCTTCGTGGTCATTTTCTCGTGTAGGAGATGCCCTTGCCAGAGATTCCTTTTGTCTTGACACTTCCAAGTGAAAGAAGTGATGGGCACTACCATTCTTTTTTGGATTAAAGAAGGGTGCTTAGTATCTTTTGTGTGTTAGTACTTTCTAAACAAGTTGGAACTGATGTAATTAGTTAGTTTCAGAGATTTTGTGAATTATTTTCTTTTATGTCACCCATCGCAGTGCTTATTTAATTCCTCCTTTCTTGTCAACTTTTGCATCTTGTACTAGGACTATCTTATCCTGTATATGATATATGATATCATTTTGAAGAAAGGAGCTGGATGTAGTTACGTGAAGTGCGTGTGTGGAAACACGTTCCGTTGGTATACAGATACCATTGAAACCGTGAAAGAGGAGGAGCGTGACTTTAATCTATGGGAGAGATAAATTATATTTTACAAAAATGGAAAGTAAAAGGTCATTATTGATGTATTTATCATGCACGCAGACTGACTGTGCTTCTTCTGATGTAAGAAGACACATTTTTTGGTTTCTAATCCTGTAGTCCAGTTCCAACAGTGGAAATGTTACGCAAAGCTTACGCTGATGATCTTGAGTACGTACGTACGGTACCGAGTAGAGCGAGTGGAACTGTTTTTGATCACTTATGATCGTTTTCCATAATAAAAAAATATAAAATATGTTGAGCAAGCTGTCCTTGCGCTTGCTCTTCGCGCATTTTCATCACCTCTACTTCCGGGACCATTGCGCGCGAAGAACTCGCTTCTGTCATCATATCACTCATCTTCACACATCCTCATCTCACACATTTCTCACGCACCCATCACCCATCGACCCTTTATCGCGTTCATGAACCACCGTCGTGTTCTTTTGAAATTGTGATCATCTTTCAACTTCAAACTTCAAACTTGAAAAGGAAGACAGGGTTGCGACATTAAATATTGATGTGCCTCAAATTTCACGAACATCTATAGACAGTACGTTCACCATCAAATCTCTGCCTGTTTGCCCATTGAGAAGCAGAAGGAAGTGAAGAAAAAACAATTCAAATAAAATTATGTTCGTAGAAAAAATGATGTCAACATGGCTACAAGTATTCGCCTTGACACAGACCGTCACATTTTGTTCCGCGTGGAATGGCATATACCCTGTTATGCACTCGCCTCGTCGATGCGTCAAGCCCCAAAACCAGTGCCATGGAGAAGTATTCTCTACGTTAACCATGTCCAGATCTGAAATGCCTCACACAGAAGCAATCGCTGGTGATTATAATGATGATATGGTTGAGGACGTTCAGATAAAGGAGCCTGAATCAGTTTCGGTTGGCAAAGAAAAAGAAAATAGAAAACTACAGGGTAAACTATTGAAACAATTAAGGCAGGTTGCATTGGAATATGAAATGCTTAATGATGGTGATCATATTATGGTGTGTGTTTCCGGTGGTAAAGATTCTGCAACTCTCCTATATTTGCTTAAGGAATTACAACAGCGTTTGCCAGTTTCGTTTAAATTGACAGCTGTCCATGTCGATCAGAAACAACCAGGATACAATGGAACATCACTCGTCCAGTGGTTAGAGAATGATATGAAAGTTCCATTTCATATTGTTGAAGAAGATACATATTCTATTGTGGTGGATCAAACTCCTGATGGGAAGTCATACTGTCCTGTATGCTCACGAATGCGTCGAGGTATTTTGTACACAACTGCCATGAAATTAGGGTGTAATAAGATTGCACTTGGACATCATGCTGATGATGCTATGGAAACTTTACTTCTTAATATGATTCATGGTGGACAAATGAAGGGGATGCCAGCACGGTACACTTCTCAACGAGGGAGTTTAGGGGTATTACGCCCATTGATTGCTTCATTTGAAGAGGACATTGCCAAGTTTGCCCAATACAAACAATTCCCAATTTTACCCTGTAATCTTTGTAGCAATCAAGCAAACTTACAACGGCCACAAGTTAAACTACTCCTCTCAACGCTATCATCATTGAATCCAAATGTCAAACGAAATGTATTAACAGCGATGCAAAATGTTCGACCAACACATCTGTTGGATGCAACTTTACGAGAAGCGTGTGGATTGGATCCTGTCACTGGACAAATACAACAAGATCGACAAAATGAGGTTTCAGACGCAATTGGTGCTTGGATGATTCAGGAGTATAATGATGATGAAAATACCCCAGTATAATTCTATATTGAGAAATTATTAAAAATATCATGTCTAAATGTTCAAGCTATTCATATCTTATATGCAACATTCTTGTGTGACAAAAATACAGCGCTGTCCATTCATTTCCACTTTAAAATATTGTGCTACCACCGCTGGCAGAAGCACGCCAACATAATTCAAGGGTTATTGTTTTAATGTCTTCAGGAACTTCCACGAAGACCACCTGCTTTGCCTGGGAAATGTTTTGTGCAGAACCTGGATTCATGGAAATAACGTTGCCCGTATAGTGCAAGGCACAATAGGATTCTCAAATGCCCAGGTAAAAGTTAAAAAGAGATACTCTTAAATTGCATAATGGCCCGTCAATTGTTGTGAAATTGTGAACTAAAGATGACAGACAGCACAACTGGCACTTCCTTGTGTCTTTTTAGGTTTCATTCCCTTTTGTGAAATGAAAGTTATATTGAAATAAATCTCTCTCCGGGCGTATTCCTTCTGGAAAGTTTCACGTGGTGGGTTACCTTGGTAGTCCGACTAAGAGGAATACATCTTACATTCGGGAGAGAGAACCCCTACCCCTAATAATAATCAATTTTAATGCAACGTGATATCAAGGGTTCCGTTGAAGGAAAAAATAATGATGACATCATATCAATCAAAGCTTCCGTTGAGTTTTTAACTGCATACTGACTGTATCGTACCAGTTGTCTTGAGAAGACACACTGATGGTGCAAACTGACCCTGCCTGTGCTGTACCAGGTTCTGTTCCTAATTCCTACCTGGTACTGTACAGGTACCAGGTTACTTAGGTTGTACTGTACCTGGTAGTTAAATATTGGAGCACCCTGCCGTATCTGTAAAATACTTTTAATTATATTCTGGGAAGTTGAAGGACACTGAACTCAAACAGTGTAATAGGTTCTAAATTAATTATTGATTAAGGTATTAAAAAATAACTATATGATAAATAAAATATTGATTTCCCATCAAAAAACGAAGAATCTTGCGAATTTTATCAGAATCTCTCTTTTGCGATGTCATCGACATCAACAATAGCACAACCACGGATCCCTCTGTGTTCTCCTTTTGGGGGAAAGTGTTCAAGATACATCAAGATCCGTGTGAGACCGATCTTTCTGTGGAAGTGTTTCTCTCTTGGCACAAGCTTAGTTCTGCACACCTATGTTTGTCATCGGTCAAAGTAGCTGTCTTCAGCTTTCTTTGCGGAGCCATGATATCATCCGTTATGCAATTATTCAAAGTGCATTGAGACATCATCTCACCGAGAACAGTTCTTATCAACCCAAAAAATTCTTTTCAACTCGAATGACAACAACTCCCAATCCGTCGTCTTTATCAACATCGACAACAACAGCTCATTCTGTCATTAATGTAAATAACACCATCGACGGCGTTCTTTCTGCTGGTTTTCAACCAACGGCTATAACAAGAAAAGGGGTTTTTGTTGGATCGACATATTATGAATATCCGCCGCATCCACTTCCAGAATTGGACGTTTCTGCATTAATGGATAAACGTATGTATTGTGTACAAACAGCAAAAAAAACAGGTACCCACACCAACAATGGTAATGATGCTGCAATTCGATTAATGCGAGGAAAAATGAATTTAGTAAATACTATGCAACATGAATTTGAAAAATCAAATAGACGCTATTATATGTTAAGAGGTCATGGTGTTCCGACGCAGTTGTTGCAACATCACTTGGATACTGCTCATAGGTGGTTAGAACACTACGACGATGCAAAAGAATTGGCTGCAGAAAATATCTTTGGTGTACTTAAAGTTGATCGGTATGTACAATGGAATGTTTTACTCTGCAAAAATTGTTCGGGTGTCCCAGATTCTCATGCTAACACTTTTTCGAATGGATAATCAACCACTACTATTTTTTCAGTCTTGTAATACAATCAAAGAATGGTATGGATAGAAAAAATTGTTGCTTTCCGAAGGCATGGGATGCAGATATGCTGCTGGTGAGTTTGAAATGAAGACGATTTTGTCACCAGAATAAAGATTTTCAAGTGTGTTAACTCACTAATTATTTACATGCATTCCTCTTGCTCAATCTAAAATAATACTTCGTAGTATCTGACTGTTATGAATCGTATGGCACTGCACTTGAGTACTTTTTTGGAAAATCAGCATGATGAGGATGGGAAAACAAACAACTACTATCACCATGAACAAACATGTACACCTAAGTTAAAAGAATGGAGCGTATCTATTCTGAAAGAACAAGCAATGACACCAGCACTTATTCCATCACACTTAGAGTTGACACCAATGGTAGAACTTGCTAGGACGAAAAATACAGGTCCATCATCAGAAGGTCGTGTATGTATTCGACTACAGGGATCAGCAACGACAGCAATAACAAGGGGAGGCATAAATTCCGACAACAAAAAAGATCCTGCCGTCTCAACAACTACTTCTGCTATGATATTTCATTGTGTTGTTGATTTAAACCCAGAATCAAATGAGCAGAATTTTTAAAGGTTTTATGAATCTAAAGGAATCAATAAATTATTGTATTGTGTTACATCTAGCGTGACGACGTCTTCACTTGTAACATCCCCAAGTAAAATAATTGTATATACTGTGTTGCACAGTTCGAATCTATAATGAGAGTAAATAAATTAGTATTAACCGCGTGAATAAATCTATCTTGAAGGGCTTCCAAATTTATGAAATTTTTCCTTTCTTGAGAGGGGCAGCAACCTGCAGCGCCAGTACCGATACTTTACTTTATGTGCAACACTGGGGTGCGAAGCCTCTTCTGCAGTCCTCGCATGTCTGTAGACTCAAAAAAAAGTTTTTGGTGGTATTTAGCCACTGTCAAAAGTTATGACGCTCGCTGGATCAAGTACTTTTTCAATGAAGAACACCTGCAGTTTTCTCTAGTATCGATGATAAAACACTTAAAATTGTCATCCCTCACCACTATCACTTTCCAAAATCTAACGTGACGATAAAATACAACAGCTGAATTTTTAAGTATCTATGTCTAACATTTTGAATAGTTTTAGATAGCAGACTTCTTCTCCTCGACAATTCCAGCTCCCCTTGAGCTGGGCTGTTTTTTCTTTGCTCCCCTGTAAATCCGACGGGCAAGTGAAAGGCACTCCTCAAATTGTGTCCGTTTATCTTTCTTAAAATCTCCCAAGTCTTCTTCTACAGCTTTTCCAGTGTATGGCAAAATATCTGTCATCTCGATCACACGAATGCTTCCGTCCTCTCCAATGAGATTAACCAAAATACGGTTTGCTGCCAACAATGATTTCGCCAACGCTGGATCTTTGGCCTCGCACTTTCTAGCTGGCCAGGTTGGATATTCGTCAATCTTAGCCATGCAAAATTCGTCAGTGTAGCGTACATTTGCCCATACTTCTGTAGATGAATCAAATCGATCGTTCACCTTCTTTTTCTGCGACGCTTTCCCTGTTCTAGTTCGCTTCTTCCTTTCCTCTTCCTTCTCCCACACTCCTAAAGCTTCATACAGAGTTGCATTCTCAGCCCTTTTATCAGCAAATAGAAACAAAAGTGTAAGCAAAAGCCTCAAATTGAATACAGCCGTTATTCCTATTCAGCAAAACGGACGAGTCGGAGATGCAGAATAAACGGAACTTACTGAGTCTTTTTTAATGTATCCAAGGCATTTCGTATGAAGGCATTTGCCAAGGCAGTAAACCTGTCCGAAAATAAGGGAAAAGTGTTAGCATGACCAAATATGCAAGCAATTGAAAGACATGATCTCAAAATACAACGTACCTAGAAAGAGTTTTACAAGCCTTCACGGCATCAATCCAATCCACACGATTAGCGTGCTCGTCACCTCTCACACTCCCGTTGAGCATCATTGCTTCGCCACTAAGAACAGTTGGGACTTTCTCGTCTTCGTCGCTCTCGGCTTGCTCTTTCTCATCTGCTTCAACCTCTTCGCCCTCACTATCTTCGTCGTCTTCGTCATCATAACCACCATATTTTTCTAGAATTGCAATTGCCGTAGACTTGCACTCACCAGCGGCATTCGGGTGATGCAGTAAAAGTGCAGCTCGAAGCTCCGCAACTACAGCTGGATCGTGGGCCTTTCGAGCTGCTGCAATAGCTTCAACAAGAATTTCGCGGATTTGACCGTAACGATGTGTTGGAATTGAACGCAAAGAATTGATTTTCTTCTTCCACATTAGCTGTTTTTTGCCCTCTTCTGTTTCCTGTTCGTCCTCGTTGGACCCCACAGACATATTTGCATCGGCATCGTCGGCGTCTTGCGTCGCCTTCGCGTAGCCAGTTAGATGGAAAACCCGTTTTTCTAAATCTAGTAAAGGCGCCTTGTAAAACAGAAAGAAAGACAAAAGTTAGCTAGCGGAAATGCATATCGCAATTATATTGGAGCTGCATATACTCACCCTTAGCAGCGACAATAACTGGGGAATGGAGGCCGAAGAAACTGGACTAAGATCCAATTTAGCCCGTTTCGATTCAGACAAGGAAATTGACATTTCGGATGACATGCGTTTTGAGCCAGCGTCGGGTGTGGCGACTGGTGTATCACACTCACTTGCTCCACCTTGCGAACAGTTTGGGGCGGAAGAAACCGGAGTTCCAATTTCCCGAGGAGCCATTGGTCCAAGCAATTGCGTACTTCCACTATTCCATGCATGAACAGCCTCCTCTACATTGGATACCCATGACTTTCTATCTATATCTTTTCTTTCCCATGGTGACAGTGATTCGCAGAGCTCTTCTAGTTGAAGTATGTCTGATACAATGGCACCCGCAATACCAGTCCCATCGATATGCCCGGTGCACCACAGAGTACTGCAAGGCATTTTAGGTAAGTGATCTTTTGCCTCTGCAGCCGCCTTTTGTTCGCGTGTTCGTCGAGTCTCGCGCTGGTCAACATTGTCGAACTTACGAAGTAATTCAAGTCCCGTCATCTCTTCATAATCAACAATCTTAGGGGCGGTAAGTTCTTCCTTGCGACGTGCAACTCTTTCAATTTCTTCTTCCACTTGCATGAGTTCAATCTGCGCACGACTTGCCAATCGGCCACTTCGTCTCCCGCCTTCGGCTTCTTCTTTTGCACAAGCAAGTCTTGCATTTTCAAGCCGTCGCTGGAGTTCTGCTTCCTCCCTTTTGACACCATTTAACAAAGATTGCTCCTTCATATCATCATACATAAAACGCTTTAAGGAATAAGAACCTCCTATTGGTCCCATAAGCTCTTCGTATAGCTCGTTTTCGCGGGTTCCTCTAACATCTAAACTTGCCACATATTGTTCAAAGAGAGTCTTCGAATCAATAATATGCCAATTCGTTTTCTTCGTTTGCATATCCACAGGAAACAAGTCATCGTCGTGGTTATTTGATCCTTTTGATACTTCGATATAGATCATATCCGGATCGTGATTAAAAAAATATACTGAGTTGAAATTCCTATCCTGTCCTATAGGTTCCCTCCTCGAAACCAACTTTCGCAATCCTTTCTCGTATGCCTCGGTCGCCTTTTGTTGTGCTTTAATAGCAGTCTCCTATAATAGAACAAAGAAATTAAGTCAGAACGGAGAAGTCAAAAACGAGAAAAACATTCACAAGATTTGACCAACGTACATATTGCCGTTTCGACACGGTTGGTTTCCAGACAGGGGGGACTTCTTGCTCAGGTTTGCTATTTTCCTTTTCCGCATTACTATCTCCATCATCTTCTTTCTTTGCAATGTCCGTGTCAGATTGATCCGCAGACTTTTCTTCGTTACTTGCATTTTCTCCTCCTTCTTTGTCTTTCTCAGTGGTAGCCTTAGGCTTGGGTTTTGCCCTCGGCTGTTTAGGTCCTTCAAATGCAAGCCGTGTTTTACGAAAGTGAGAATCTGCGGCCTTTTTGGCCTTGAGCAATTCGTACATTTGCTCGTCTCTGTGGTCAATACGTTGTTTTCAAAAAGAGAATTAGGGTGAGGATTTGAACCTTTCAAATCGTATACGGTCATCTTGTGCAGCGTAAGATTTAGTTGCCGTGATGCTGTGTCAATATTTACCTTTCTGCAATATCCCTACAAATATCATCCTTAGTTGCTAAAATATCGTCCACAAGCGCTCGTAACAACGCCATAAGTTCTTCTGCTGTCAAGAACCATGGATCCTTTGTTTCTAATTTAGCATGTGCACGGCTGAGACTGCCACGGGGATCCCCAAGATATCCGCCGTATCCTTCAGGTAGAAAAACATTATTCAGTTCACCTCCACCTGACCGACTCTCCTTTGCCTTTTTTACAGGCGATACCATGGCGACTTCTTCTGTTGCTCTCATGAGATATTTCATATCTATAAATCCTCCAGGCAAAACATTGTCATCTTCTGATAGTTTGGAGGTGTAGTATCGTTCCATAACATCCATGTACTGAAAACAAATTTCGCCCCAGGAGGTGGGTCCTAATCCAGGTCCTAGTTTTGCAAGATCTTTATGAAGGGACAATTCTCGTTTGTTCATGTTGGCCTCTTCTTCTTCCGATGGTGGAGCACACAATAATCGTAGGGCTGTTACAAACAAATGTTGAAGAAGAGGCGGAAGGATCCTCGACTTCTTCGTATTGCCATTATGAATCTCTTCTACAGCATGAAGGAGGTGTATGAGTTGGAATTCTGGAACCAAAGGATTTTGCTTAGAACCCGATGATCCGTATGCGACATCTCCACGAAAAAAGTGAAATATTTGGAATAAGTCAGAAGCTAAACCCCTGCTGCCGTAATCCAAGTGTTCGCATTTGGTAGCATTTATGACAGCATGAGACGGCTTTTTCGACTTTTGAGATCTTTGATCATATGGGACAACAGCAAGTCCCAAATACGGTAATGGAGGACGACGCTTCACTTCTGATGGCGCCTTAACACCCCATTCCTTATCTTCTTTATGAAGTTTGGTATCTTCGATCGGGTACTTTCGTTTCTTAATTTTTTCGGCAATCTCCTTTTTACGGCGTATTTCTTCTTTTCGCTTTTCTTCCGCAGCCTTTTGTTTGGCTTGTCTCTTTCTTAGAGTTGCAAGATCTTCTGCTGACATGGCTTTTTCCTTTTCCTTCTGTTTCTTTTCTCTTTGTTCCTTCCGTTTCTTTTCTCGTTCTACCTTTTCCTTAGCTTCTTCTGCTGCAGTCTTCTTCTTTTTAATCTTTTGTTGTTGTTGCTTTTTCTTTTTGGCAGCTGCAGCAGCTGCTGCAACTTTGGCTTTTTGTTTGGCCTTCTCCTTCTTCGTCCATTCGGGATTGATTTTAAAACTAGCCCGTACTTTCATAAATCGTCCCTGTTTGACACCTGATTTGATAGCCATCGACAATCGGGATTTAAAGTGTGTTCCCTGCAGGTTAGGGTATTGTGACAATATATACTTAGAAATGGCAATTTGAGATGACCCCGAACGATCCTTAAGAGCCACAATTGACTCGTGCACCATAACCAAGTAAGTTTTAGCACCACCTCTACTAGTCGCAGTAGAAGTCGAGGCGCCACCACTAGTCCCTGGAGTCTTTGGAGACGCCGTCGTTTTCTTAGACTTGGGAGTTTGTACAACCTTTTTACCACCATTTTTGGGAGTTTTGGTTTTCTTGGAAGAGGCCTTGCTTTTACCATTGTTGTTCTCACTACTTTTCAGTGCTACGGGTGATGATGATGCCGATGCTGTTTCAATTGACAATACCTTTGATCCAGGCGCTCTATGATTGGAATCCTCTTCTTCTGTTTCAGAATCTGATTCTGATTCTGATTCTGATCCAGCCGATTCAAGTTCGGATTCTGTTGCTTCGTCTTGGGTTGTCAAATGAGCCAAGGAATCAGTGACACCTTGCGCTCGACCCTTTTCGAATAAAGTATTGTCATGTTTTGTTCCGTCAACAAACATGATCGAAACGGAATAGAAGAAGAAGAAGAAATGAGATTGAGGTATTTTTGTTCTGTGGCGGAGAAGAGTGTCTAGCTAGGTGCTGAGATCGCAGTGTCCCGCAACATGTCCAAAATCATGAAAAATGGAAAGAATTGCCGAGAAACAGCTCAGGTAACGGTGGACCGCTCGCGCTCGTGCTTTCGCGTAACGTTTCTACCACAAACCACACATGGCTTTCCACCGATATGACAATGCTTCCATTCCATCCACCTTAAAATAATAACACAACAAAGACCTCAAAAATGGAAAGAGTTGATAAACTTACTGATGGAACTTCCGACATGGTGCCGTAGACAAGGGATGCTCACTTGAAATTGAAGAAAATACGACCTTTGTAACAGCTTGACAATCGTTACAATGTGTTCAAAAACCAATGTGATTCTCCCTCACGGTGTGTAACTTTCTGCTTCCGCTAAAAACACAAGCTTTTTCACCTTTATTTCGGCAGCATGGTATACCCATATATTTTTTTGTCCATCCAGCGTCCTGGCTTCCTTTGAAACGAGTTTTCTACGTTGGAATTAGTATGGTTTACACTGTGGGTGGAGAAGGGTGTTTATAGCGGGATCTGCATACATCATACGTATCCCTGCGTCTACAGAGGACTATCTCAATCGGCCACAGCATGGCGCGGTGCTGACCTCTCCCGCGCCAAAAACTGTGATAAAGCAGTATACGACGTACAGACATTCTGTTAGTGTCAGGGTCCGTCCATCCGTCCATAGGTCCTACATTCATGCGTGTGTGTGTGTCATAATGTCAGTAGACCTCTACTTAGTTGTTGCACAGACTTGATTTACGACTAACCCCCGTGAGAAAGCTTACGGGATTCGAGAAACTGGATGCGATGATTCGTGTGTTCGTTGGTCTTTTTCGAAAACTGCCGCAGTTGAAAATAAGACAACTCTTATTTCTTATTCATTACATGGCAAAACCAGCAACGACCAACAAGAACAAGCAATGCAAATAAGCTCAATAATGAAACAAAATAATGGCAATACTAAAGTCAAACAGGAAGCTTTCAAACAAATTGCCATCTACCGTGCTGCTGAGGTAGCAGAAGCGTATTTTCAAGAACAATATGAAAAATCCGAAAGTCAATCCAAGTTTTCAAAAACGACTGAAGACTTGTCTCGTAAGATATCTGAATATCGTCAATTTTTGTTACAAACTGAACTTAACCTTCGAGACATTATTGATACCATAGATGAAGAAGAAATGTTGGAAACATTGTTTGAATTATTCGATGTAGATGGGAGTGGTCGTATTGGACCGGAGGATCTTTCACAATGCCTACGCAAGGTCGATGGACAAAAATCAGAATTAGAAGCTTTAGAGGCTGCCAAACTTTCTATAACCGCTTTTGATTATGACAATAGTGGTATGCTGGATAGAACTGAATTTAAAAGTTTTATATCCGCTATAGCCAAAAATGTTGAATCTGACTTTTCAGACATTGTTCGGTTCCTCATCTTGAGAGTCGTCCTTGGGAAGGGAGATATTTATGTTGATGTAGAAGTAAGGACATTTGTCCTGTACCAAGCATTTGACTATAATAAGCAAGGATTTGCTTCCTTCCAAGATGTTGTAAAAAGTATGAGATGGGTTTCAAAACAAATGGATGAAAACTTTAGAAATATCATATTTGCTGTAGATAAGGATACAACACGGCAACTCAACTTGGTTCAATTTGCTGGTTTCCTATTTAGTGTCGTATCTGCAAGTCCACCACATATTGACTTTCATGAGGTAGCAAATGCTATGACAACATATTTATGTGATTTCAAAAATCAAAACAATAGAGACCTTGCTGAAATATTTGATAGCTATAACATTCAAGAATTGGAAACCAAGTCTTTAGGTCCTTCCAAAATATCAATCTCTGCACAAAAATATGAAAAGGTAAAATTGCTTTTCGATCTGTGGGATTTAGATAAAAGCGGACAAATCAATTTTTCAGAATTCTTTCTTGGATTACGGAAATTCCACGACACAAAGGATTACGCAACGACCTTTGCCGAAACGACAGCAGCCATGTCACGTTTTGATATTAATGAATCCAATGGTAAACTCGATCTTATTGAGTTTTCCATTGCTTTGTCAGAATTTGCAAAGTTGGGGAATGTTGACCTTGAAGAACTGATAGATTTCATGGCAGTGAAAACTGCCCTCACGAATAACAGTGTTGCAGAGAGAAATTACCTTTTACGAATGAAAAAACGAAAAGAAATTCGACAAAAAATGGGAAGAATGTGGCGTGGAAGTATTGAAAATGTAAAAGATATTCAGCTCTCTACTTTGATGTCATCATACCGCCCCGGTAAAGCTCTTGAACACGCCTCCTCCTAAGAACAGTAAACTTGCGTAGCAGCACACAATTACTGCATTCAGTTTCCTTCCCACTATGTGGAATTTCAATTTAGGTCATAGAACATGGCTGTGTCAAGTTGTTTTCATAGAGAATGCAAATGTTAAGAAAAAATCCCTGTTGGTTCAATAATTTTGCGTGTTTGTATATTCAAGTGCAAGATGTATATAGTATTTATGGTTCTATAATGGTTTGATCTCAAACAAACAACATTATTTCTCCTTTTGAGATTCTGTCATGTGGTAGCTGTTTTTTTTTTGGGTAATTGTTTTATGTTCTAGCGTACTGACCATGGCATCTGTTCCGCAAAGAGAAACGAAGCTCTTATCCTGAGATAGGATCATTTCAAGGAGTTTTTCTTTCTTCTTTTCTCTTTTTTTGTTTCGCCCATCAATCATAATCCATGGAACCAATTGATGTGGGGGTAGCGGTTTGTCGTTCTCTTCTGCTACTGCTGTAATGATTATGATCATCCATATCATCTGAAAACTCACTATCGCTGTCTTCCATTCCGGACAAATCACTCAACAAACTCCGTGTGGATACGTTACCTATTTTCCTAGATAAATCTGAAAAAATTGAACCCTCATCGGTACCTGTACTATTCGTACTCATTTTACTAAAGCCAGAAATAATGGATGCTACATCAGCACCGGCACGTCGATTCGGATCAACCTTTACTTCGTCCTCATCATCTGTTTGATAATGATTATCACCAGATGCGGAGCTACTCATGTTACTCATATAACTCTTTGTATCACTTTCAGCTACAAAGTGAATATCTGGCATATCATCTAGGGCAGGAGCACCAGGATGGTTCAAATGATTGTGCATTGACTGGTGGTTTTGATGTTGTTGGTGTGATTGAGCGTGGTGTTGCCTATCCTGTTGGTGCGGTTGAGAAGAAGTAGGATGGTGGT
This sequence comes from Asterionellopsis glacialis, assembly GCA_014885115.2. NCBI lineage: Eukaryota > Bacillariophyta > Plagiogrammaphyceae > Rhaphoneidales > Asterionellopsidaceae > Asterionellopsis > Asterionellopsis glacialis. The sequence continues at coordinate 38,723 of WKLE02000495.1, forward strand.
GGTGGTGTTGCTGTTGTATGCTTTCCTGGTGACCGGGATGCTGTAGATGATTGGGTTGAGCGTTAAATTCCGTTCTGTCCAACATGCGACGCCTTTCCATTTTAATACTTTGACTTGATTTTGTTCCTTGCACATCTGGCACTGGGCGACTCTCTCGATCATCATCTCCGTCTTCATACGTCTTTTCTTCCGTACGACGACGGTAGGATGTCATACTATTAGAATGACGGTTTTGTGTTGGATGCGATCTATTGCCGTGGTTGTTATTATTGTGGTAATCCACTGTCGCACCAACACCACTACCACCAGCGTGGGCTAAGTGACTTGTATGCTGCTCATCGTGATGGTGGTGTGGGTGCTGTGATGGTGCTGGTCTTGGTTGTGTATTATACTGTGCCATAAGATGAGCATGTGCTTGGTCTATTGTCATGACAGGAGTTTCTGATACACCATAGTTGCTGTAAGATGACATGGCACTCAATGTAGTTTCATCAACACCCAAGGCTTGTGCAGCAGCAGACCCGCGCTGTGTGAGAGAAGGCGTAAAAGAAGGAGCTGAAGGAAGCTGATGTTGGTGCTGTTGGTGTGCTCGACTTGGTGAAGACGGATACCTCTGCTCTTCCTTTTGTTCTTCTTGTCGAGACAAGCGGTGCATCATTGATTTATCATCGTGTGCACGGAAGGCTCCGGGATGATTGGGAATCGGTACCCCATTTGAGCGCGAGTCTAGCGATTGAGAATTTCTAGCCAAATTCAGAGCTCCAGATGATCCTGTAATTTCTCCCGGGACGTGATAATTACCACCTCCAGCAGCAGCAGCGGAGCCATGTTCCAATCCCATTGGACCAGTAGAACCATAACCGTTATGGTTTTGTGAAGCAGGATAAATACCATTCGGGGCAGCGTTGGTATTGCTAAATTGATGTTCCAATAGTGCAGCTGCACCGGCAGCACCGCCACCCAATTCCACGATCTTCTGTCGAAGTTTTGGTTGTCCTTCCCTCAAGGCCTGAGATGTCTTTTCCATCGCCTTTTTGTCCCCGATATCATACCAAAGGCCCTTCTTATCTTTCTCCAGAAAGCGCCCATTTTGTTCGCGTATGGCAGCTACGATTGACTTACTAATCTTGAGCTTTTCAGCCTTGAGACAGGTAATATACAGAGCTTTGTTAAGTTGTACCAAACGCCGATAAGTCTGGTTTCCGGGGTGCCGAAGGGCAGCACCTCCACGACCACAGAGTACATCTGTATCAGCCACATCCTTGATATTTTTCAAAGGTATATCTTTACGAGGTAGGAGAGGTGCAGGATTGTCCTTTTTCCCTTTTTCATCGTCATCTTCCTCTGCTTCCGCAGTAGGGCGAGTTTCATCTTCTGAATTGGGTGCCATAGTAACGATAGTCTTCAACGATCGCAACTGAACAGATTCGTGCACTCTTGGAACTGTGATCTTAAAACAGACAGTGCGTTCCTATGCAGTATTGCGTTGATGGAGAGAACTATTCCACACTCGTGCAATAGAGAGAGAAGACAGAACAAGAGAGTGAAGGAACGCCCTGATAGGGTCTAGTCTGAGTGCTTTAGCTGGTACTTGTAGGCCTTTACTAGAGAGCACCGTAGCAGGTATTATACGAGTACGGTACTCTAGGCCTACTTGGGACTCTAGACTAGTACCACCGTACGAGTACAGGTACCAGGTAAACGACTCAAGCTAGAGAGGACCCACCGCCTATCTCTCTCTCTAGAGAGGACTAGAGAGAACCTCTCTTCAGCTAGGACTTCCGGGTAAAGAAGATACATACCAGGTACCTTGTACCGAGTGAACCTCGCGTGGGTAGACTACCGGAAGTCCGCGTTCTACGGTGCAGGTAGTGCTGGTACCAGGTACCTGGTACGTTACCTCGTACCAGGTACAGGTACCTTGTGCAGGTAGTTGTACCGGGTAGTCCTACTGTACCAGGTCCATTGTAGGACTGTCATACAGTTACCATATATCTGGAAAACTGCACGGTGCTTGGAACCTACGGTACCTGGTACACATGGAAATAATTATTACAATTATATCAGGTCGTAAAAGGTACCTGTAGGACCTAGTCCTACCCAACTTCAAAGTTACCTGGTACTGTATCTGCTACAAGTTTCAGTTGGACCTCTCTAGGTACCCACTACGTGACGTGAGTTAAATCGTACCTGGTAGTACAGAGGTACAGTGCCTGCTAATTATTACGAGAAGTATTTATTATACCTGGTATGGTTCATATCGGTGCTTACCTGGTACCTGGTAAGTCCTTACCAGGTACCTCTAGTACAGGTACCTCTAGTACCGCAGTCTGTGACCAGTACCCCACTGTACCTGCACAGATAGGACCTACACGTACATTGTACCACAAAGATAGACTCTAGAGTGGCAAAATACGAGGCC
>WKLE02000497.1:6376-19909 GCA_014885115.2 Asterionellopsis glacialis
AGGACGACGAAGACAAATTCCAGTGAAAACTCATTTTTCTTTCTTTTTAAAAACGAGTCACAACAGAAAAGGTCGTCTTAGACCTTTGCAATTCTGGTGGACTTTCCAAAACAAGAGACAATAAGAAAGAAAGGACACCGAGAGTATGATGGTCTCTGATGGATGGGTTGTTGCAGTTTTTGGTTCTTTGCTCTGTGCTGTCTTGATGCAGAAGTATGATGTTAGGACTTTGTCTACCGGTAGCATTGCGACCAACTGCAGCCGGTTACTCAGATCGTCTGCGTGTCGGAGGGAGATCTGAGCAATCACCTCCACTCCCTAGAGCAACCATTACACAAAGAAAACAATAACGGAAAATTAAATGCTGATAGAGGAGTGCAGCTTGCATTGGTATAGTCAGTAGTCCTACCTGGGTACTGGTGGTCCTCCTTACATGCTGGTAATACGGTAGGTAGTATCCCCCCTCTCTCTAGAGAGAGAGTAGAGACTAATCTGAATGATTTCTCCCTCTTGTTGTCCGACGGCCGCCTCTGAAAATCACGCGTCTCGTAGACTTTCGTATAGATCCTACATAAAACTTATATTTTGCTGTTCCTCCTTATTCTCTCTGCCTATGGCTCTTTTGAGCGCTGCAACTACCTGGTAGAGCACAGCATGAATCTGTCACAGTAAAAGTTTGATTGCTGGAACTCCAAAATTTCAAATTTTTGTAGTCCGAATTTACTATGATAAATCCCTGGCAAGTCATCAATCACCTCCTTATATACTGTACATAACAATGAGATGATTCTCTTTTGTAATTAATGAACAAAGTCCAAACGGTTCGTATATTATGACACAAAAATCTATACTCAAGTTTTTAAAAATTGTCAAACGTACCCACAACTCATGTACCAGGTAGAGCTTCTTGCGCAAAATACCAGAAACATTGGTGTAGGTCTGCTCTATTTTTTCGTTCGTGTTCGCTAAGTAAAGAGCGGAGTAGATCTAAAATCAATCTAACTGTATTGCTACTACTACGCAAGGAAAAACAGTGAAGCACATTCAAAACTAGCAGGTCCTCTAGTAAGTACGTACCTTTATGCTTACATTGCTGTTGACAACACTGGCTTGCTGAGAGGTCCTCTAAACTAGAGATACACGAAGATAGAGTATATCGTTTCGGAGGGTTCTTTCATTTCAACACTTGTTACTTTGTTGCTGCTGTTTGATGATATTCTAATAATATATTTTGTGCTAGAATTTCAAAAAAGAATTCAGTCTTCTTTTTGTAATTGAAATCCACAAGATTTTTTTGAAATTAGTGTAGCTTCTACCCAAGTTACCAATCTCAATATATCTAAACAAATTGGAGACTTTTGGTGGGGACCGACAATCTATTCTTTTCTTCTAAAGACAATCACCGAATGATGTTACAACATCAGCAGTCTTCTTCATCATTGTCTGTCATGTACAATCATGATCACGAACAAGGACAGGAAGCTCTTTTGATGGAGATTATGTTGGACAATAGTGATACAAAAAAATCAACGCCGTCGACAGCGTCCAACCATATTGTGAAATCGACATTGCAACAGAGCAGTCTTAACACGTGGAACAACAATAGTAACACTAAAGCAATATCGAATCAGAACAACAATAGTACTACCAATGATAATAATATGAATAGTAGTATGATGCGTGTGGTCATGGTACTTTCAACTGAGAATTATAATAAGAATTCATCTGATGCTGATCTTGCACAAAAAATGCTTTGTAGAGCTCTTGCGCATACAAGGTCTTTAAGAGGTGGTGGCGATGGCAATTGTGATGATACCATTGTAAAAGAAGAAATGATTGTTTCGGCACTTCAAAATGTAACAAATGAAAGCAACATGTCAGAACTTCAAAATCAAGCGCGTTGGTTACTGGCACAAGCCAAACAACGACGACATGACGAAAAGACAAACAAAAAGGACACTGGTATTGATAATAATGATTCTTTACGAGAAAAACAACAACGACGGTTCTATCCTCGTATTATGAGAAGGAATCGGAAGAACAAGAATAAGGCGAAGAAGACGAGGAACAAATCCAAAGATTTCGCTTCTTTCTTTTTCTTTCGACGAGGAAGTACACGACGTGGACTACGGGCAAAAGGCAAGAAGAAAAGAAATACCGGGAACAAGATTAAGAAGAAGAATGCATGGAAATCAGCTGTTGATCCTCAATCTGGTAGAACTTATTATTATCAACGTATTTCAAAAGTATCTACATGGACAAAGCCGTCTGATTTTATTGAGAACAACCGTGAGGATTCACCAATTATCGAATGGGCAACCCACGTGGATCCCAAAACTGGAAAGATTTGTTATACAAATTTGATTACCAATGAAACAACTTTTACTAGACCTGGCAGTGATGGCGATGGTAACAACGATAACAACGGAGATGACAAGAATGATGATCAATATTACAACCAATCCTCATCATTAGAATTAAGGAATAGCACAGGTAATAGTACTACTAGCAATCATGTAGCTGATAATGACGATGATGTTCCCAGATCAGACGGATCAGGGGAAGTATTTGATGGCATGATTGTTCTTGATCGTTGGAATTGATCAAATGTTAAGGACGTGTTTGATAACAAGACAAGTTTACACACGCTTGGTGTAATTTGGAATCTGTTGCAAAACAAGCGAATAGAATAAGAAAGTATATCAAAAGAGAGAACACAAAAGAGATAAATGTAAAAAGAAAAGAGGGACAAAGAAAGACTTAACAAGGCATACATATATTTATAAAAGTGACTAGTGATTTAAAGTGTTATGGAAATGTCAATTGTTCTTGTTCTTGTTCTCGTTCTACATGAGTTGTTTAATAAGCAATTTTCCGTGCAATCTTGTTACAGGGGTCGTTAATTATCATGAAACAGTAGTTATCAGGAAATCATGCTTGAGAGCTCTATAGTCATGTTTGTCGTGGAACTGTTGAGTGACTTGAAATTTTTGGTAGACGGATTTACATTATACGCATTGCTATAATGGAGAACCAAGATGCAAAGGTAATCAATACAGATACACCAAGTGATGCAAATGAGGCCGAACTTTCTAGAATGTTCTCGTCTGAACTTTCTAGAATGTTCTCGTCTGAGTCGTCATTGACCTGACTGGTTCTTGTAGTTTCAAAATAGTCAAGTTGCGACAAATCTTTGCAATGAAATTTCGGAGCGCTACAATCCATTGTATATCTTTGTGGACCAACGTCTTCTCCAGGTCCTGTCAATGGAGGACTACAACTATCAGCATCAATCACCCATTGATCGGGATAGGGTTCGTCCTTTGGCACTGGCACCGAACAGTAACGGTCAGTGTAGGCAGTGCGGGCAAAGGTTCCACCGGCTTGACATTGCCAGGTCGACGATCCAAAAATCTTGTTCTCCCCGATATTCACACCCTGTGGTACACACAATGACGGGTCTCCTGGTAGATATTCACGCCGATGAACTGGAGAGTTCGATGCACATCCAGCTTCCGAGGCATAAATGCGGTATTCATAGAGGGGATAGATAAAGTCACCTCGCGGTGTTTCGGACCAGATGCAAAACTCGGGAATGTAAAAATTGTCGATACTAGTAGGATCTCCAGAAGAACAGTCTCCAAGATCAACCCGATTAGTCTCCAAGCAAGCAGGTTCTTGTTGTTGGTTGTTCACATCCACAACTACAAAGGCACCATCGTCGCATTCCAAATCGCAGTACGTGTCGTCGGTCGCCAATACTCTTCGTTCGGTACCAAGGAACTGTTCCCAACTGCGAGAGATATCTCGATAACACACATTTTCAATATTAAATCCAAATTGGGGGAAACAACCTTCTCCCAGACGGGTGGCACACGAAGACGCATCGCAATCGACCGATTGATCGGCTGTTAGCCATTTCAACCAGCGACGACGGAGAAAGAGTCCCAGTGGTTGATCTGGAAGCTCTGCTTGTACGAATACAAGCACTTTTGATGACAAGCAACTGATACTAGCAAGAAGAATAAAAAACAAGCTTGTCATCCTGGATGTTGTATGGTAGACTACTAGAGCAATTGACGACTGCTAAAACAATATTATGACGAGAACAAACGGATGGCGGGGAACAAACCTGTTCTGTAGCGTTCTGCATCCATAATCAGAAGCGCAAGAGCGAGAGAGGTTGGAGTTAGTCTATCCGCGATCTTTTTCATTCCCGTTCGCCAAATTTTCCTCGTGCGTCAACGGAGGTTTTCGGGTACTTAATAGACAAGTGCTGCAACTTTTCATGCAGATGCAGCTGCAGCAAAGCGCGCAGTTTCAAGGCCTAAGGTAAATATTATTAGCTAATACATAAAGCCATCCTTTCCTCCGCCTCCCCACGTGAGTCCCCGTCCAGGAACTCCATAGAGATTTCGGCCAGACATTTTATTTTTTATAGAGAACTGTCACTAAAATATATATTAACTAGAAGTGCTGTTGTCCCCGTGTTGATGAAAACACCTAATCACGGGAACACTGACGGTCGGACCGTCAGGCCCAGGGACGATTGTCAGCTCTGTAGATGGCGCAAACAGCATTTTGGAAAGCAAATCCAAAGTCAAGATAACTGCAATTGTTACCCCTGAATCCCACGAACGCACCAAGGCCATTCTCTCTTTGGGACGGTTGAAGGAGACGTCGAGGGCGGAGAAAAGACTACTGATGCTACTGCTACTGCCACTACCAGTTTTCTACATGGCCATTGGATGTATTCTTTGCCTTACGCTTCAAAAATTGTCGAATTCTTACTTTTTTTGCCATCACCAATTGGGTCCTCGCTTGGCCATTCTTGCAGCGAATGTGCCTCGTCACAGAGAGTATGCCTTATTTTCGACTACTGTTGCGACCTATCCCTTAGTGATGCATGTGGGAACCCTCGGGATTTATCCAGAACATTATTTAACCATCGCCGTTGGTATGGTTACAGCTTTGTTAGTGGCCATTGGACTAAATATTTAATGCGATTACGATATTATGCACTCGTTTCTTTGGGCACAGCAGCTATCTCTACACTAGCTAGAGTGACATTGATTACATTTACATTTGCATCTTGGTTCTCCATTATATCGATGTTGCACGTATGGTAAGGTAGGCTAGCACCCAAACGAAGATGGTATATCTCGGTTGATCGAGCTTCTCGTATGAAAGGAATAAACCCTAATAGTGGAACATTTAGATAATAATATAAAAAGGTTGTGGACACCCACTCTCAGTTCATGCGTCTTCGTTTCTTGTATTGGTTTTGCGGGTGTAACAAACGATGCATGTACTAGATTGGATCGGATGGAAGATGGAAGCAAGGAGGACTGACTTGATGAAGATAGCAAAATGTGCTATCCTCATAGTTTCTGCAAACTGTACGTACTGGAGCGAAATGGGTACTGTAAGTGCGGACGATGCGCGTCGCGTGATGGAGAAAGTGCACGCGTAATGTAAGTAGTAAACCAGAACAGCGCATCGCATGCGCTCAACGATTGTCATAATATCACCAGAAAGCGATCTTTTATTGTTGTTTGGATGTCCACAAAACGATAGTGATCAGCAACTAAAACGCAACACACCACCATCAGTGAATAGCAGAAACAACAACAATGAATGACCTGACCCAAAAACAACAAACGGATAAAAAGAAGTGGGAGTTGCAGTTTCAAGAATTGGAAGACTACCAGCGAGTCAACAGTGATTGTACTGTGCCGAAACGTTACAAAGCCAACCCACAACTGGCAACTTGGGTCAGCAACCAACGGCAAAAGAAAGAAAAGCTGAATAAAGAACAGATAGACAGACTCAATTTGGTTGGGTTTGTCTGGAATGGTCAAGAAGCGGCAGAACAAGCTGCTTGGAATGGCCGGTTTCAAGAACATGAAGACTACAAACAAGCCAACGGCCATTGTAACGTGCCACAATGTTACGAACCAAACCCACAACTGGGACAATGGCTAAAAACCCAAAAAGACGAAACAAAAAAAGCCTTGACACAGAACAGTGGGAAAAACTAGAGTCCATTGATTTTGTTTGGAGCCTCCAAGAACATGTTGATTGGAATATCTGTTTCCAACAACTTGAAGCATACAAGCAAGTTCATGGAGACTGTAATGTACCAAATAGATACAAGGGCGATCCAAAGCTGGGACAATGGGTCAAGGCGCAACGGGAAAGGAAAGTCAAAGACAAGCTCTGCAAAGAGCGATTTGACAAACTAGAATCATTGGGTTACGTTTGGAAGATTTGAGAACCTGAAGAATGCAGTAAGATAGAGGAGGGCATGAAACGAAAAGCCGCTGAAGCAAGGCAGGGAGGCGAAGGAGATATTGAAGATGGAAACATAGGGGATCTCAACAACAACAACGACAACGACGACGACAACAACAACAACAACAACAACAACAACAACAAAAGCAGCAAGAAGCACAAAAAAATTGCATGCAATAACAATGAGATAGAAGAATGGAACAGACCCGCCGCTGAACAATAATTCCGAGAGGTAAGTCCCAGTATGAGCATCCCCAACCTTGATCTCCACCAAACTATGCAATGGATTCGTCAGTACAAAACGCCACACTCGTTCAACCTGCTCGCAGTAAAATTTTCGTAGAGCGGCTCGTTGTTTTGCATACCCTTTCAAGCCATCGAAGCGACTGTCCAAGGTTCGAATCACACCATTAGGATACGCATCCAATGTACAAGTGGAAATTCTATGGTGAAGCTTATTCCAGTTGGATACGCTTATATACCACGAATCAAAGTCGCGCATTGTAAAGAAGAATGTGGCATTGGGAGTGGCACTGTGTATCTCGTTGAGCAAATCAATCTGAGGCCAATAACATCGTCCCTTGAAGGGACTATCGTCCAGTTGCGTATATACATCGTAGTTCCCACATTGATGCAGAGGGTTGGATTGGCCTACCGCAAAGGTAGGATTTGTCAGTACATTATGGAAACAAACTCCGCAGACAAGTTGCCTCTTTTTATACTTGCAAATTTGGTGAGATACATTGTACAAGTGGACACCATGTCCGCCCGCACAATCAAAGAAACGTGTGAGACTATTTGTTCCTGCCTTTGGAAATCCAAGGTTGATAAATGGACGGACCACTTTGTTGGTGGATGTCGATGGGTCTAGTCGAAAGTATGGATGAGGTTCAAAGCAAGAACTCCAAGGCACCCCATCAAAACCGAGATAAGAACTTTTGTCACCGGGTATTTCCTCTTCCCACTCTACCGAAAGTCCCAATTTTTCCATTGCTGTTGTTGTTGTTGTTGTTGTTGTTGTTGAGTTATGATTGTTCTTTAATAATGCCGTAGTCATCGTAGGTATCAACTTTAGGATTACGTTATCATTTTTGATGTTGGTGATGACGCTGATGCTGTAGGAAGTAAACGTGGCAACAAATCGAATGAGGACGAAGACAATAATGGAGAGGTACAAGATCTGAAGGTACCGGTTCTGTGAGCATGGTCGTTGGGAGATCATTATTTTATCAAAAAGGATAATAGTGATAGTACTTCTATGTACTATGTATTTTTTGTTTCCATGGTCCTAGCTGTCCTACTTTAGATACCGTAGGACCTACATAGTCCTAAAAAAAATAAACACAGGGAGACAACGTCGGTCGAACATGATGTATTTACCGCCTTTTGATGAATAACCTTTCGTGGTCAAGATTTTGCAGGCGGTCATCTCTTGGTCCATACCTGGTAATGTTCAAGTTGGTCTTGCTTTGTAAGTAAAAAAACAGTTCTCCAAGTATTTTTCATCAATTTACATTCCACCTTTCCACTCACGGTGTTCACACTCCCCTGCATACCGTAGAAAATGACTTGGTCCATCTCCAGAGAAGAGCTCTCTAATCCCATCATCATGACTCATGACGTGTAATAAGCAACAACTTCAACTTGAAATCTTGAAACTTCTTGTCTCTTCTTGACTGCAGAAAAAGTCAGTCACTGCGTTGCTCTTCCTTTTACCGTACGTGTCCTCATCTTTCTTCCTAGGACTAGATGATACATTTTGCCCATGAAGGAAGAGCAATACGTTGTACAACAATAAAGCTCTCTCTAGTAAGGACTCTATGACTACTGTATGTAACAAGATGATGATAAGAACAGTAGCCACGCAAACAAGAACAACAATGATTTTGACGTCGTCAAGGTCGTCTACCACAAAAAGCAGAGCGGCAGCTGCTGCTGTGTTGCAACGAAATCCTCTTTTCGTCATTGTCTTGGTCATGATAACAACGACGAATTTTCATGTGAACGGATTCATGGTTCCATCAACAAAACCCTTATTTTCATTATTGTCGACACGAAAATCAATACAACCACAACCATTGCGTCTTTCTCAAATAAAAAATAGTAGTGAAACAACAAGGACAAGGACAACTACTAGTAAATCAAAGCCACGCACAGGATTAGGTCAATGGATGTTGGATGTTGCATTACAATCACCCTTATGGGAACATGTGCTAGTCCCTCAAGCACGTCAAACCATGGTCAAAACAGCCTTGTCCAATGGTATTGATTGGAAGGCACATGTCGATTGGCTTGAATCACAAAATGGACCATGGAGAACGACGACAAACGAGAGTAGTAGGACGGATAATGGGCAAAACCAAGAAAACAGCAACAGCAACGTCAATAACAACCCAAAAGTTCCCAATTATTACAAACAACCCTTTCATGCCTATTATCCAAATGGAAATTTATCTTGGAAAGCTGCCTTGGAGGTCGAAGTCGCATCACGTGCAGTGGGTGCCCGTAATTTCCCATCGGAGGGTAAAAATGGTGAAGATGCCTTTCGTACATCCTTTGAAATAGCAATTCAACAATTATGCGCAGATGATGATGATGATGATGATGAGAATGATAATAGTGGTGGTGTACCCAAGGATGCTATCATGGTAGATATGGGTGCTGGTACAGGTATGAGTACAAGACGATTAGCAACAAACTTTCCACAAGCATCCATCATTTATGGGTATGATTTATCACCGTACTATATTGCCGTAGGGAAGGAATTGATGCGCCTTGCACCGCAATCAGTTGATCAGGGTGGACCATGGGTCACGACGATTCAACCTGACTCTCGGATACAGTACGACGTCGTGGATGCGGCACATACGCCACTACCCGACAATTCTGTAGATGTGGTGAATTTAATGTTTGTCTTACACGAAGTCCCCTATAAGGCGGCCATGGAGATTATTGATGAAGCTCATCGTATCTTGAAACCAAATACAGGACAATTGTGGATTTGTGAAATGGACTTTGAATCACCTGCTTACGCCGCACAAAGGGCTAATCCATTATTGTTTTCCTTGATACGTGCTACTGAACCCTATTTAGATGAATATGCCGATACGTTTCCACAATTATTAAATCAACATATTGCATCTAAATTTACAAATGGTGTGAAAATAACAGCAGCTACTGGAAGGCATTATTCCTTGGTAGCTAGAAAGGGAGGACAAGGAACAACAACAACAACAACAACAGCAGCAACAAAAGATAGCGATCAAGAACGACGAAGTGGTGGAAGATTGGAAGATACACGTTTTAATGATGATGGTACATACAGAATCGAAGATACTCATTTACTTCTTTGGGAAAGCAAAAAGAAAGATTAGGAGAACACTCAATGGATTGTCTATATTTAAAATGTAGAATACAGTATCTCCCTAAATCAAATGGTCTCCATAAAACTAGATATGGGAGGTTTACTGTCCTTTTACTTGACCACTTAGAAATGGATAGCGAGATTGCATTTGTTCTGCTTTTGCATGTGCACCCCATTCCTTGTACAACGAAAATGCTTCTGACAAATACTTTTTACCAGATATGGCTGAAAAATCCACAGAATAAGACGGCTCATCCTTGGTTGAATCATCAGGACTGTAATACGAAAGACCCACTCGTTCACATGCAAGAGCATGCTCATGCAAGAATCCCTCTTGTTTCGCAAATTCAATGGAACGGATATATTTGTCTAGCCCTTTCACATATCGTCCCTCCAATACGTCGAACTCTGCTTCTAACAGCAGCTGTTTGTGTAAGCAGTTCTCTGGAACTTGTTCGGCTAAACGTTTCATTTTTCGTATACTTTGCTTGGCAACTTGGTAATACTCGCTTCGTTTCCTTGAATCAGTTGACGTCTTTGCCAAGGCAATCGAAGTTAGTCCCTCAAAGAATATTAAGATACACGAATTGAATGAAGATACTTTAGAGTACTTGAGACCCGCAGCCTTCTTGGAAAGCATGAACGCACGTTCATAATCATTGAATGTAAAAGCAAGTACAAGACCGTATATATACACTGCGATTTCCAGTCGAATATGCTTAGTTTTCATTGCTTTTTCCAAAACTTTCGTTTCATCCATTGCGTCGCCGGTCAATATAAGTGGGTTAGGTGAAAGTCCCATGAAATTATGACTTAATTGAAGAATGATCGACAGGTACGGACTGAAGGTAGTATGCTCATAGTTTTGCATTTGCTTCAAGAAATTTTTTGTTTCACTTGTTAGTTGTTCTAATGGTGCAACATAAAAGAGCTTGACGCAATACTGATATCCTCCAACCATAGCAATGTCAAGATCACCACTGGCGAGTCCAAGATGAGCAGCTCTGTAAAGTGGTTTGATTGCAAGCCTGATTGGTTTATTCCAATCCCAGATCAAGCCATAAACCATCACGTGAACGCGTGCTTCCCATTCCGAGGGCTCAGATTGTTCCAAAAAGTCCAATGCTAGCCTTCCGAACTTGAAGCCTTCAGAGTATGAACCCGACGCACACATAATCATTCCATAGCAGCTAAAGGCTACTGGTGCCAAACTACAAACTCCATACTGCAAAGTAAGTTGCATCATACGGAGAATAATCATGGGCAAAAGATTACTTTCACGGACGGTCAAGAGCGAAAAGCAAATATTTAACACCTCCAGGATGGCAATTTTATTGCGATCTCTCATAAGCTGAAGCTTGAGACCCTTTTTTACCTTTTGTCTTTTTAATAGTAACAAAGCCTTGGTCTTTACTAGTTCAGAAACCAACTTCAATTTCCCAAAATCTTGATCCATGTTTTCTCCAAGCTCATTTAGAGCCTCAAACATTGCCGGGAAAACATCGCTAAATCTTCCTTTAGCAACCACTGCAAGGATATTAGTTCTATAGCTACGACTTTTGTCGTGAGCGGATCTTGCGTTTTCTAAAACAGATTTAACTAGAGCATCCGTCTTTTTCCAGTCTGCCAAATAATAGAAAACCTCTGCAGCAGCGTCAAAAAGTTGTAAGCTGAGACGATGCTCTTGTCTCCAGTGATCCTCACCAAGTATTCCAATGCCATACTCAAAATAGGACGCAGCAGTATTGTAATCAGATGATTTAATAGCCTTTTCACCTGCCTGTAAACATAGCTCAGCTAGTACATTTTTTTCGTCTTGACTATCTATAAGATCAATCCCCTTTTGAAGTTGATTGACTACAAGATATATGTTGTTGTTCAATTCATTTCTTACGAGCAATGCGGTATAAAGATCTCTACCAATAGTTAAATGGTAGTCAGAACGCACCTCTGGTAAAATTGAGGTGTATGCGGCATGCTGTATGCTATCGTGTGCAAACTTGTAGGATCTAGGACGGTCACTCTTCAAAATGAGAGTCTTATTCAAGGCAGTCTCAAGAGCGTCTGATAGATGCGTTGTATCAATCAAATCAGATAGTAGGGTTTCATCAAAGTCGGATCCTAGGCATGCAGCTACTTGTAGAATTTCATAAATCTGGTTGGGAAGACCTTTGACCTTGTCGATGATTAAGTTTTGTACACTTTCAGCATACTTGGTAGATAATAGCCGTGTTTCATCATAGCGCCATGGTAGATTGGACCCGTAATTGTCTTTGTAGATGCACCCTTTCTCTTCAAGATACTTTAACAACTCAAGAACATAAAAAATGTTCCCATTTGTAGTTTTGAACACAAAGTTTGCCAATGGTTGAAGCGAAGAGGGATGAAAATTGCTGAAAATGCCAGAAATCATACGTTTGACTCTCTCTGCATCAAGATTTTCTAAGTAAAACTCATTCACATTTATGTTCATTTCATCTTCCAGCTTTCGAAGCAATATTGCCAATTCTCCAGCATATTCGACTTCATCATTCCTGCAGGTCCCTACAAGAACTAACCCTCCTTCGATATTATCAGAAGCGGTAAGAGCATAAAGAAGTCTCAATGAGCAAGTGTCAGCCCACTGTAAATCATCAATCAGAATGACAAGTGGTCTCTCGGGTGAGCAAATGGCCTTTGTTAAATTACAAAAGGCCGTAGTGATACGTTTTTGTCTTTGTGATTCATCAGCTCCCATAAATGAGGAGATATGTATCTGGTCTTCAGGGATATCCAATAGTGGCTTGAGAGCAGGGACAACATTCATCAATACAGCAGCATCCATTGAGTCAACATTTTCCCGTATTGATACTTTGATAGTGGAGATTAGTCGGGGAGCTTGCGAAACGATATAGGATGCAAAAGCAGTGAAAGAAGCCTTGAAGGGAGCGTAGGGTTCTGCTCTTTGAAACTGATCAAATTTTCCCTGTATGTAAAACCCTCCTCTACTCTTCGTAGTTCTTTGCAGTGTTGTAGAGGCAAGAGCAGTCTACAAATATATAGTTCGCAAATATAGGCAGCAAAGTTGTTGTGCAACAGTGAAATGATGTTTTATATAGACTGAGTATGTATCTTGACAAATAAAAAATGGAAACCCACACGGTTTTAAGTGCATATATGAATTGAATTACTTACCTTTCCTGTTCCCGATCTGCCAGTGATCAAAATAAACTCTCTTTTTGCATCGTATTGGGTTTGACGCTCGAAAGTTTCTAGAAGTCGAGATTGTTCTGTCTCTCTTTCAAAGAGACGGCCACGAAAGTCTCCCCAGTCCATCGTAATTTTCATGCAGTTTATTGAATATATGAGAAGATGATAGTCTCGTTTTTTTGGGTAGTCCAGATGTATTAGACGGACTGGGAAAGTACCAGGTATTATACTCTAGTACCTTGTAATGTCGTGTGCAAATTTTCTCACAACGTGATGCTGAAGATGCAATCCAAAGAAGGCGTGACGTGAGCGGAAAGTATTGGATCAGTTGATGAGGTAATATTTATGATTTCGGAAAGCCCCCTTAAGCGGGCCTAAATAAAACCTGTTTTATAAGACACAGCTTCTCAAAATTCTGCTAAGTGAAAACCACCTCAGAAAGCGAATATGCAACTTTGCTTTGACATGGCGTAAATGTTAGTCCCACATACATAGAAATGTCAGTTCGCTTTCAATCATGAACAGAAAACATACGTCTTGAAAACGCTACCAGGTACTGGAAGAACAGCCGTGTTCAAGCTTCTTTACACCCAAAGTTCCAGAACTAAAGTGCGCGCTGTCAAATTCAAGGGCTACGAGCTCCGACTAGCGCAGATTCTGCACCCCCCCTCTTGAGACCCGTTTTT
>WKLE02000498.1:9402-20740 GCA_014885115.2 Asterionellopsis glacialis
CGAGACGAGGGGGCATGACGCATCAGGATTCAGGATGGACGCATCTATCAAGAATCAAGAGCCATCCCTGTGTTCTCATTTTTTGGTCGTATGAGTCGAATATGTGCAAAACGATGCAAAAATGAAAAAGAGTGCCACGTGTTTACGTCAATCTTCAACAACCGGGTTTCATTACAGTATTTCGTACAGTATCCGGCTCGCTTGTTGGAGAAAATTTTCCAGCAGCAAAAAGAATCAGGGTTCTTTCCGTACATTTCTACGTCTTTTGAATGTTCTCCCCATAAGTGTAATTTTCATCGTAGGCTGGAACCAATAAAAACACGAAGTAGGCGCAGTTGTCTTTGTTTTCTTCTCCCTTCGACGACATCGTTACCTTCTTTCTTTTATTGCCTCTGCCTCATTCCATCTGTTTTTGACACTTCTTAAACACACGTCGCACCCACCATCACCATGTTCAGCCGAGTTCTCCTCCGTCAAGCTCTTCCCGCCGCTAGCCGCATTGGCAGCGCCGCTGCAGTCAGACCTGTTGCTGTTGCTCCTCGCTTCGCTGCACGAACCTTTTCTACCCCCACCGTCGAAGAAGCAGTGACTGCCGACGACGCGTGGAAAAAGTCTTGTTACATCGAGATGGACTATACTATCAATGACGAGTCAACTGTTTACGATGCTGTCCAACGTTTCGCCGCCTTCAACGTCGGTTGTCTTGTCACTGTTGATAACGATGGTATGTTGAAGATATCTGTTTTTAGAAGAGAATTGCTGCAAAATATTGTTTGAAATGTTTTAAAATTTCCACCCATCATCCGGTGAACTTTGATGGCATTCGAATCTTATCCAATGACAGTCGCAATCAGTAAATCTATATCATCGCACTAATTCAATTTTTATGTCTTTTCACTTTTGAACTACTCAGGAAACATTACCGGTGTTGTGAGTGAACGTGATTACGTTTGCAAAATCGCACTTTTGGGAAAGACATCTAAGGATACTCGTGTCAGAGAAATCAGTACCAAGGCTGCTAACTTGATCACTGCTACTCCTGAAGACTCTGTTGAAGACTGCATGCAAATGATGCTTTCCAAGGATATCAGACACTTGCCTCTTCTTGATGGAGACAAGAAGGTTGTTGGTATTATTTCCATCAAGGATTTGGTCAAGACTCTTTTGGCAGAAAAGGAAAAGGCAATCAAGGTCCTTTCTGACTTTGCCCTTGGAAAGGGAGGACATTTTGGAAGCGAATAAAGAAAGAAAACAAAAAAGAAAGAAAACAAGAAAGATCAATATTGGAATTTCAAGAGTTAACGTACGCTGACCTACACTTTGAAAACGAACATTCGTTTCGATCGCGGGACAAATGCGTATACACCCATCATACACATAAGAACATAATCACACTATTTTAGATTTTTGTAAATTTTACCTTGTGACCCTGAAGACAATTGTATCGTGTGAATAAGATATGTGCATCGATTGACAAATTGTGAGTGAGCAGCTTCAATTCATTGCTTTTCATGCATCGCAGGCGAGAAAGGACATAGTTGACAAATCCTCCCATACATTATCATACCACTCGCAATCTTTTTTACCAACTGTTCAGCGGCTATGCTAACAAAATGTTGTGTACAGAATTGGTGAAACTGTGGATGATAATGTCATTGCTCACCGCTACCGTTCAGTAGTACCCTTGTAATAACAGGAATTTTACCTTTTCCGCCCTTGTTCTACAGCTTTCGTGACAAGCAGTCGAACAGATCATTCATTGGGCGAAGAAAACCAGCTAGTGTTTTTTTTTGGCTTACCAAATATCGAGGAGATGTATCCTAATTATGGTCTGGAGCATGAGGTTGTGTTTTCACTGTTACCATTTCTTTATCAAACTATACTGGTATTGATTGTGATTTGCCTGTGTTCCATGAAAAAAAAGCCAGAAACTTAAAGATGGAACAAAGCAAGACAAATACAACGAATGCAAATTTGTAATCATTTCTTGCGAAGTGCTGAACGGTCACTCTCTCCATTGTGGAGCACATTCTTGAAAGAATTTACAAGGCGACCATTTTTCGAAAAAATAATAGTACTTCTATTTAGTTACGTACACCGAGAATAATAAGTGTCTACCAATTTGTTATTTACCTACTCTGTCGATGACCTTACCTAGTCCCTATGATGTCAGTTTTAGTGATAACAGCAATTACTCTTAAAGCTGAATATTCCTTGCATCGTAGCAACTCCGGTTATGAGACCGTATCAGGATGCAATGCAAAGTTCTTCTCGAGAGAGAAGGCAAAAACTAAGGGAAGTATGGGACGTCTGCAGAGATTTCAAAGAATTTGCTCAATGGTGGGGCTCCTGTTTTACGTTGATATATTGATTAGCAATATCTAGCTAACTAAGAAATCACCAAAGAATCATTATTTTCATTTGTGATTGATGTCTTGTGCAACTATCAGGGAATTTTCGGCTCGTCCAGGATGGGATAGGTGGTAATGTAAACTAGAGGACTACCTGCAATCCTTTGCTTCATTGCCATGGCGTATTGTGTATGATTTTGGAAGTCAGTCCTATTTGCCAGGTATTCCAAAACAAAATATTTTAAAAGTACTGTAGATGTAGGATTCTTATTGTCAAGAGTTCAGTGTTGACAATTTTGGGCTGTTTTCGGGTCATACCTTACATGCCCCATATATATGAAGACTAATTTTGCCGATGCCAGAGAAGGTGCAGGTACCTGGTAAGGCAAGGGGTCTAGTATCTTCATGATAAGATTCCGGCACCACTGGGTAACCTAGTAATATGTCTTGGACTAAGTAAATGGGCTCTGCAAGTACTTCACGTGTAGGTTTTTTAAGATATATTATTGGAAAAATTGTGATGACTTGCAAGTGTCTCAGTTTTGACCTGTCATGAGACTGGCAGATGACGTCATCATTACTGAGCATTTCTCGTAGATTGGATATGTCTATCATGAATTCAGGCACAAGACCTGGCTTCGGCCATAAGTATCTGTTGCTTCTTTACTGAGAACTATCTCGACGACCGTCAAAAACCAAATAAGCCACTTTTCTTGCTTCTCATTATTTTATTGTTGTTCTCAAACATTATATCCAAGAAGACAAGTTAAAAATATCATGTTCATCCGCGAGAAAAAAAACTGTGATATGTATGATTCTAGACCATCATGCAGTGGTCCTCTTTTCATATCACGAAAAGAACTTCTGGATTCGTTGGATGAAACAGAGCGCACCCGTAACCTATCAAGAATGCAACCGTTCAAAGTTGCTTCCAACCACACAGACGTTCGCAAAATAACGACTGACATAAGAGGAGCGGAGAAGTCTAGATTATCCAAATCACTAGGATTCGAGAAGACCTTGGCTATTTTTGCATTCGCTCTTTGTGCTCTTCTTTTTGTATCCACCCAGTATGAATCCGTACCAACAGTTCCTGTTGATACTGTTCGAAACTTGAATAACCCAACCGAACGTCCTGTAATGTACACGTTTTATGCTATCTCGTCAAAATCTTTAAGAGCTCAAAATAAGAACAAAGCGAAGCTACTAAGAGCTTGGTCTATGTCTTGGTCTGCTGCAGGTTGGGAACCAAAAGTCTTGACGATGGAAGATGCCCAAAAGCACCCTAGTTTTAAAAATTTCCAAAAAGCTGTGACCCAAATACAAGAACCGCCTGCCGAAGAAGGATCTGAACAATACTACTTTTTTATGCGATGGCTAGCAATGGCTGCTCAGGGAAATGGTGGCTGGATGAGTAGTTACGACACTGTTCCTCTTGGCATTACTTCCGAAGAAGGGTACAACCTTCCCAACTACGGTACTTTTACTTCACACGAACAAAACTCGCACAGTCTTTTGTCCGGTCATGCGTCTGAATGGGAACGAGTTGCACAAAAGATGATGGAAGTCGTTAGTGCAAGATCAACGATTGATACTTTCAACGACGGACAAGCTCTTACTCATATGAGGGATTCTGGTCTTATGAGTATGATACAAGAAGTTTCCGTTACTTCGTACCCCTACAGGTCGATGGGAATTGTCGACTGTGAACTGGTGGAAGCAAACCAAGCAGCTCATCTATCATATGTCGACACACAAAAGGCAATGGAAGCCGGTTTGATTCCTCCCAGAAGCAGGAGCCATCTTGTCCTTGATCTGATGAGACACATTCAAGAACAATGTAAAGTGCAAAGCGTTGACGACCATGATGAGGGCACTACAACCGATGTCCAATATCCTCCATCAACTGCATAAAATAAACGCTGTTTACACTACATAGAGAATTATATATATACACAAATTAGCATCAAATTTCCTACATCAAGTTTTTTACTGCAATTTCAATCATGAAATGTGTTCTTAATCCAATTTGTTCATGGTAATATATTGTCCCCATGTCATTGTCGAGTTTGAAACTGTAACCACGGTTCACACTTGAAGTTGAGATAGCTGCAGCGCTGTTACATGGTAACTATCAATGCTAAAAAATTGACTGGAAACTGGGCGGTTCAATATTTGTACACTAAAGTCTCCAAGAAGAGCTCATTTCTCTTGTCTTCTTGAGAGAAAACTTTCATTGGTTTATTTTGACTTCAATCTTTTGGTTCTTCTTGAGTGGGAAATGATTCTACATTTTCTAACATGAATAAAAGCTTATATGATACAATCTCTTCTGTAGAATTTGAATTACTTTAATGAAACCATGGATCCTTTCGGAAAAGAGATCGAACAAGAACCTGGATAAAGCTTGTCTCAATGTAAGCATGACTGCTATCGACATATGGAACAATTTAGAACCATTCTATCAATAACATGAACGAATGCAGTTGCGCAGCACGGAAAACGGAACAAGCCTATTTGGTACTATTATATTGTTTTTTGTTTATTTATTTAATGCAGAGCGATAGTCCCTGACATCTAAGTCTAAGACTCAGAAACTTCTTCGAAGTTGCCCTCTACAAGGTCGGGGACATCATCGTCATCATCATCATCAGCGGCTGCCTCGGCACCGGGAACAGCTCCACTAGCTTGGGCCTGTTGAGCAATGCTCTGGAGTTGAGAGAGGTTATCCATGCCAAGCTGAGACACAATAGAGGGGAGAAGATCTTGCAAAGGCTTGGTTTCGGAGGGTCCAGAGATAATGTAGGTGTTGGCGCCAATAGATGCCTGAACCTTTGGGTTGATAAAGTGAATAACCTTTCCGTCTTCCTTGAAAAGATTAACTTCCTCAATGCCTGGGATGTTGGTAGCACCAAGCTTTTTAAGGGCGGCACCAAGCTTCACATCTGATTGAGCAGCGGAACTCCTCGATGCAGACTTCTTCTTACGACGGGCAGTTCCTTTACCACCAGTAGCTGCGGAGGCTCCTCCAAAACGCTTTTGAACCATTCGCGCCCGGGCCTCGGCCATTTCTGCTGCGTCAACCATTTTAAAATATTTTTTATTTCCAAATAAATTTGCAAAAAGAGTGGTTCCAACGAAACACCAACAGACAAAGTCCACTTTACGTCATTAGAATATGAATTGTTGCGGTTCAACGAAGAGAGAGAGAGAGAAAGTCATGCAATTAATTGATCCAAGCAGCATGGCCATAAACGAGAAAGAAATGCAAGACAAAAAGACATGAGGTATTTGGAGTGAGAAGACAGTCCATTATAGGAAAAGCATGTAAACAGCACTACTGTCAGAAGAAAAGTACGCCAGCAGTGAAAGAGTATTCTTCGTTGTGGTACTGGTCGTAAATGTTGTCGCTTCCTTTCATCACTCCGGTGCTTTGTTTCAGCTTCTCTTTAGTCCTAGTGAGTACCTGGTACATGTTTTGCTGGGCCGCGTTGCGCCGTTCGAAATTACGTGTAACAGGTTCTGATTCCCTCCGGAAAACCCGCTTCTACAGAGAGTGCTTTTTTCTACACCATAGCAGACAATGGCGACGACAGAAATTGGTCTTGAATCCCCCTTTCAATTGTTTCCAATCATATTCGTGTTTGTCGTTTTATCAATGTCATAATGAATAACACGAAAAGAACAAAACTCGTCTCAACTTGTCACAAAACAATCATTTTCGACGGCAGCAAGAGGTTCCACTTACATCGCGTCGAGCAGTAACAAACTTTTCCACACTCTACTGCGAAAAGAAAAAGTACAGTTTTGTTTCGTAGACTATGGTAGGTTTTCTACGATAAATTTTTAGTAAGGGGCTAGATGCGAGTTTCACTTACCAGATGTATTTTTGGGGAGAAACTTAAATGTTATAGGGAGTGATGTGATTTCTGCGGTCAAGAATAGAAGAGCTCTGACAAAAATGTAAAATGCCGTATTCTGTTCAAGAAGCCCGGAAATATTTTTATGGAAGGAGAACAGACAGGGTTGCGGTCAAAAAGCACACAAAACATTGGCATGGTGAATCCAAAGGAGAGCCATCTGAGCTGAGATCTCGCTCGCTCAGACAGCGCGATCTTTTTCCCGCCTTGTCTCGTCAGATGCAGATAGATCGTAGTTCGGACTACGCGGTCCTACACAGCTTACCGGTATCTGCGGTATTTATTTGGACCATACATACCGTATAAAAAGCAACACAGCAGATCGAATCCAACAAAAACGATTGTTTATGCAGCGATTGTCGACACCAGCCACAAGAGATCCCAAATACATAGCAACACGACAACGGAAGCCAAGAAAGAGCAAGCACATTCCAACCTGTTCGAGATTGGACCGAGCGTGCTACAAAAGGTGATTAGTATATTGGAAGTATCACGGATTGGAATCATTTTTCTTCAATCGATAGTACAGTATTGAGTGTGGACAAAAGGAAACAGCGATTCTCACCATGCCAGAAAATTCCGTTGTGGAGGTCCACGACAGCAGTGATGAAGAAGACGAGGATGATGTCATCGAAGAAGAACAGATTGAAGGATATCAGGAAATGGTTGAAGAACTTGGAAATTTTCCCGATAAAGTCATAATTAACAGTCTATCCATGGTAGCAGAAGATCACGCTGAATCGAAAAAATCCGCACGGGCTCTCTACAAATGTATCCGGGATCCACTGATGTCTCCCAAGGTTGCTAGTGACAGGAAGTTGCCACTTGTCTATGTTATTGATTCAATTTTAAAAAATGTTAAAGGAAAATTTTTACCAATTATTGAAGAAGATGCCAAGATATGGATGCCAAAGGTGTTTGATGTTTTGAGTGACGAGCAGCGCGTGAAGTTACGTAAAGTATGGAATATCTGGAAAGAATTTAATGTTTTCAAAGAGTCAAGCTGGAAAGAAATGGGACAACCATTTCTGAATGCTGACTCTGTAGTGTCAACCGCTAAAAAGGTAGCAGATAGTAAAACCAAAGCAGCGGGCATTTTAAAAGCTGTGAGTACTTTAATTTTTTTTTGTTCGTGCATGCCAAATGATAGTACCATACATAGATTATTGCATTGTTTTTTTGAAAGAGTAATGACCATTCATTCGTGTTTCAATCCTTGCCTTGTCCAGTGCACCTTTCTCTTTTACTATGAGCCCTCCCATTTGTACTTTTCTCACACCTGACTCATCACCCACCTTCACACCTTCCCATCTCTATTTTAGCCTGACGGATCTCTAAAACTTCCTGTAGCCTTGAGAAAAGAAATGCAGATACTGTTGGACGAAGCTCACGAAGGAATGAGTGAACTTGAAAAGGTTTCCTTGGAACGCTTGGCAGATATCAATCCTAATCTTTTA
Organism: Asterionellopsis glacialis; assembly: GCA_014885115.2. Classification (NCBI taxonomy): domain Eukaryota; phylum Bacillariophyta; class Plagiogrammaphyceae; order Rhaphoneidales; family Asterionellopsidaceae; genus Asterionellopsis; species Asterionellopsis glacialis. The sequence continues at coordinate 17,131 of WKLE02000498.1, forward strand.
TTAGAAATCAAGAATGCAGCACTAGACGTTTTGAGTAGTGGTCAGAGTAGTAGCAACGGCAACGCTGGTCAAACTTCTCGAGGAGGAGGTGGTGAAGCGGCGTTGAACGAATCATCCATATTTCTGGAGACACGACCACCAGAATTGTTGGAACGGTCCAAGGAATGGGGCAAAATCAAGTTAGATCATTTTGAAGCTGCCCATGAACTAGTAGCAACATTGCAACACCATGTAATGTCTGAAGCAACATCAGAACAAACTCATTCACTATCGGATGTGATGAAAATGACGGGGCACCTGGCAGCAGCTAGTGCAACAGCCACACAGATAACAAATTCAATGCAGCGTTTAAAGGACATTGGCGATGGTAGTATGCCAAATAGTAGTGGCGGCAATGGGGGAATTCCTGGTGGTCAAATGTTTCCAGGTGCTGGCGAAGAGACACCGTCTCGGCATTTCATGTCAATCGACAAGACTCTTTTTACGAATGAGGGTTTGAAAAAGAAGAACGATAACGTGATTGGCCTATTATACAATGTTGGATTGCCATTTATAAGCTCTTCCGACGGACGAAGGTTTGGAACTCAAATTGAACTCTCCAATCATTTGGACCAACTGTTCAAGAAAAGGTTAGTAGTACTAGAGGACTTGTACCATTCGCTCAAGTTGTAGAAACCAACACCTCACTATCACCGTTTTCCTTTTTAACACAGTCAACTTGAAAAGTCGATGGAAAGAACAGAAGAACGGGGTTGGTACATTTCAGGACTTGTATGGACAGGAGAAGAAACAGCGACAAAGGCAAATGCTACTGGCACAGGGGAAGGAGAGACAGAAGCAGCTAACTCAACAGCTGAGGAAGGAGAAACAGACCCAAATAAATTTACAGTCCCCGCCGACGAATCTAGAGATCGTTGTGTGATTTGCGGAATCAACTTTAAAATGGTATTTGATAATGATGATGGAATCTACAAATATAATAATTGTCGAGAGATAGTTGTTCTTCAAGATGAAGCCGCCCTAAAAGAAAGTGAATCCATGCTTGTGCACGTCACTTGTTGGCGAGGTCTGGGGTCACCAGCAGAACTTACAAGCGATCAAGCACTACAAGATGTACAGTTTTAGAAACGAATCCTTGAGACTAACCTTTTATTAGACACACAATAGCGACTTTCTGTAACCGGATGTGCAACTTGTGATCTTCACTATTTCAATTTCCTTTTTAGTCCCTCATTTTGAAAAGAAGTGTTCTAATCCTGTTTGCAGTATCGTCCTAGACTACTCTTTCTCTCTCGAGGCCTTAGTCTTAGGACCTAGTCACTTTTTAAAAACATAGTTGGTATAAAATACTCTCTATTTTATTGCGACTGTAACTTCGAGTACTCGTACACAAAAAAACTCCAGTGAGAGCTCGAACGAACACTAAGTAACAACACCACAACAGTCGCGCGCTCCCTTCAAAATATATCCCTCTTAGAATGGGACTTCTTTAGGAGATGCATCTAAGGCCCATGACAGCACTGATAAACCGATGCCCATGAGATTCTGCAGATGAGCGGCGTGGCGTGAATATGGGCCGCACTAGCACTACCCTTCGAAACTGCGGAATACCAGCATGTACGAGACAACTACCCTTCGTTCTGTCCCTCTTCTTCTTCTTCCTGCTATTCTGCAAGCCGATGTTCTCTATCCTCAAACGACCCTCTGGTGGCGTGCGAGGAAGATTGGTCAAGGATTTGCGCACATATTCTTTCCTACCCGGTGTCGATCAGCCCACTTTTCTTCAAGAGGTCAATCCTGATCAAATTACTAAGGGAGATGTTGTTACGATCGACTACGCACATCGGCATGGGTTGATGCATATGGCTGCTGTGATCCTGTTGTCAGATGTTAGTGGCGATGTACTGCTTCTGAAACGGCAGCCCCATTTGGCCACCTGTCCGAATAGCTGGGGCGTCATCGGGGAACACTCCATTGTTGACGAGGAAGCACTGAAAAATGCAAAAAGAGGCATATTGGAGGAATTGGGTCAGAGTGCGTTGGATGCTGTTGCATCCTTCCACAAAGTGGCGAATTATCCTATATACATGGACAGAGAGTTCGGTGACAAGGGTGCGGTCGATAAACAGTTACTACATATGTGGGAGGCCCGTGTTGAAAAGCCAAAAGAGGAGATAGTGCTGGAGCTCGACGAGGAAGTGGCAGATCATCGATGGATAAGTCTGGATAAGTACCTTGATTGGATCGATCGAGATTTGAACAAACCCGTGGGTGCGCCACGAGATTTCTGTTGTGATGTAGTTGCAAAGATAAGGCAATTTGAGGCTGCAAGACTAAAGGCATATCGACAATCAGAAACAAAGCGATAGGAGCGGAGTCTTTGCATCCAAGATATTAGAGCAGAAAAAGCGAAACGAACTTGATGAATCACTGCCTAATGAAATGTCTGAAGCAGATGAATACATGTACTTCATATTTTTAAGTGATCATAATCATGTATTCTAGAAATTCAATTAATATCTATGTGGAGCTCTTCTGTGTATTGTAATTACAAAACGATTATCCTGCTCGGAATCATTTGGCATATTAAGACGCAGCGTAAAAGATCGTAAGAAGAGAAATCAGTGCGAGGGGGAGCATTGTTTTCAACATCTTATTGCCTGAAGGTGAATCTGTTTCCGGTTTCACTAATTTGCCATGACGAGTCCCATTCGTCTTCCAAAGAGCAATGGCTTCGTCCATGGTTGGAATGGTGTCTGTCGTATATCCATAGACCTTCGTCCCTGTCTTTGTCGATATGGCATCGTTCACTTTCATCGCCTGCATATGGGCGCCAGCGACCAAAAATTTCCTCATTGATTGCTTGTCTTCCCATACGGAAAGCGTATGAAGAACCCCATCACGATATGTCCCTGAAGCTGATATGTTTCCAGCTGCAGTTTGGGCCTGTTGCATTGATGGTATAGAGTGATATGCAAAGCGTGGATAGTGAAGAGGAGACTTCAGCGTTAGGCCTGTGATTGAGACGTAGTATTTGCCTGCCATTGTGGTATTTCGTTGTTTTAGAATAGGAGTTCCGTTGATCTGCTGAACTTGCGATTGTTCCTACGTGTCGGGAATGAAAAGTGAGAAAAGAAGCGTATAAGTTGTCGATGCGTCGGAAGAGTCGTCTCTCGAAACAGTCCGAACGTTACGTACCTGGGTACCGTACCAGGTACGTACTCACGACAAAACTCGCGGAAACGGCACACGCTGGAAAACAAAACCGAGGTAGAACACGAACGTACTGTACCTGGTACATGGTAATAAATTCTGAGGTCCATCTCTTGGTCCATGCCGAAATTTTACAAGTAAAAAACAGCTTTTTTTTTAAGGAATTCGAGACAACTACTATATAATATAATACATCAAAATTATCTCACAATATATTCGTAGATTATCTACTGATGTAACGTGTATACTTCAAAGATGATCCATAAGACTTTTCAGACTAGTGGTACCTTTGTACAGTGACAGTACCATATGGTGCCAGGTACAGTACCTGGTACCTGTTTAGTGGTACCTGGTAGGTTCTACAGAGGTCCTACCTGTACTTTGCGCGCTTCTCGCA
>WKLE02000499.1:0-14915 GCA_014885115.2 Asterionellopsis glacialis
ATTTGTGATGGAATTTTTTTGAAAAAAAAAAAAAAAAAGTGTTCCCGCCAGAGGAGCGATTTCAGAAAAAATTTAGGGCTAAAAATTTTATTTTTTTTTTTCCCCCGGAAATTTGAGCTGTACACTAGTTACTTTCATTAGATAATACCAGTCTACCAGGTACCCGTTCAAGTATGCCCCTACCTGGTACCAGGTACGCCGTACCAGGTAGCCCTCAAGTCAGCCTATCCTCTAGAGATTAGTCCTAGTAGTCGTATCCTATGAAACAAGACTAAAGAGAAAGTCGACTGCTGCAATTTTTGTGTCAGGAGTCGTATGAAAAAAATCTACCGTACATGTCAATACCAACCAGCTTGGACTACCAGGTCCCACATGTACTATGGTCTCCTGAAAGTACCTTGAAAAATGTGACTGAATATCCAGCCGCTTAATTAAATTTTTCGAAATTCTATCAAACGGTGTCCATGCGAAAGTACACTGTAAAAAATTGAATATTAATCTACTCTCTTAATTATTTTTTTCGAAATTCCATCAAATGACGTCGACAAGTTAAGTGACAACCGTTCTGGATATCGAAGCCACTTTTTTTTTGTTTTTGGCGGTTTGCTGTGTTGTGTTCGTTTATTTTTCAAAAGAACTTTCTCCGTATGAATAATGAATAGACATCTCCACCCTGCACCCGACATGTACCGTAGGAAACCATACTGAATATCAATGCACGGTAGGACCTCTCTAGAGTAAGAAACAGGATATCTACACTTTGATTATAGATTACAGTTAGTAGTGCATGTGTGTACCAGAGGTACCTGGTATTCGATAAAGTACGAGTAATACAGGTACGATACAGGTACATGCATATAAAATTGTCGACCCAGTCAGTAATTCCTCTTGTTTAGACAGAAGAAACTCTGGTTCAAACAAATTCCTGATATCCCATACGTTTGAAAAAGGCCTTTATCCTTCAAAGTTCACAGTCGGTCCTGGAACAGAACGGTGAGACAGCATATCGCCTAGGTCCTAGTATCAACGTCTCTCTATCGACAACTTCTAGAACTGCGGTAAATCCTATCAAACAAGGAAAGCGTTGCACCGTATTACACTCTGCCTCTAGAGGCTCATTAAACAATGACAAATCTGATCGACGCATTACATAATGCTCCAAGATTTGGCCATACCAGAAGCATTGCTCACCTTGCATCTCCAGGCCAAGAAGATTACGATGATTACATAAAAGGAGTGAGAGGGTTCGCATTTTTCTTAATGATGTTTTTGTTTGTATGGGGCGCACTGCTCATTTATCTAAAACTCTCCAAGACAGACTTGGGCTGTGCTAGTGGTGGGGGTGTCATCGATATTGCCGAGTTAAGAAAGATTCCTCGTGATCAAAGACCCTTATCCAAAACGATGGCACATCGTGCATGGCGACTGCAAGCTGTCTTCTTGCTGTGTGGCCTTGGTATACCTGTAGCAACCATGATGTTTCTCAAGAATGGATTATTTCAGATGATAGACTCGCTGCAGGAAACAGCCGAAACAGTTGCGGATGTCGAAACTCTTACTTACGAGGGAATCCGCATTGTCGACACGTTGACAAACATCAGAAATGAGCTTGTAGAAGCTGACCTTTCGTCCAAGCTAGATGTGAAAGGGTACTGTCCGAAATTGAGTAATAGCACACTACTTTCTGACTTGAACTTGGAACGATCTACAGAAGATATAGATGAGTTTCTTAGTGATATGGACACATTTATCGATGGACATGCTATTAACGCAAAGGACGGTTTTCACAAAGTCCTTAGAAGTACGGAGGAATTTGAACGGCTAATGGCAGTTGTTTATAATATGGATTGGATGCCCAAGATGTTCATCGTGATTCTAAATGTCCTAAATGGCTTCATGATGAGTGCAGCTTTTTTATCGAAGCAAAACATTGCTTTCTTTCCGTTTCACTGCATGTTATCCTATCTCATTGTACCGGCCTTTAGTGTTGTCCTCGTTCTCGCCGTTGCCTCGTCTAGTGCTTTTGGGGTAGCATCAGTGATGAATGCGGACTTCTGCCACGGGGGTGAAGAAACCATATTAGAAATATTTGATCATCGTGGGATCGATCACCAGGATATGCTTTACCAAACTTTCATGTACTATGTTGATGTAAGTAGAGAACGGTTTCATTTCTTGAGTTTGACTGGACTTTTCAAATATTTCCAACTTTTTATCTGAAAAATACATTTCATGTCTTTTGAAAAAATCAATCAACAGGAATGTTCAACAGTAAACCCACTCTCGGTGTTTGCGCCTGATGAACAAGAGTTTCTCAAAATTTTTGATACGGTTTCAAGTGTTCTCTCTCTTTCAGAAAGCTACAACACAACCCGTCTTAGTAATGAGTGCGGGGCTGACGTCGCACCAGTCATTGCAGCGGTAGATATCCTTGCAGATAATCTGGGAAAGTTATCATCTAGTGTTAGGAGGGTAGAGGCCTTAACCAGTTGCTTTAAAGTACGCCCAATTTTGGATAAATTGTTTTATGGATCTATGTGTACGGGGTCTGTTGAAGGACTTACATGGATGTTTGCGGCTCTTTTTGCCATTGCGGTGCTCTCCTTAATTATGTTGTCAACTCGTGCTTCTCTATATAACGCGGTAGTAAAAGCTCCCAAAAAAGAGGAATCCGAAAGAGAATGGTGGGAGTATTTGGAATTTATGGCTCAATTCTATGATGATACTGATGACTGGAAATACCAACCATCGCCTAAAAATAAGAGATCTGGATACGGTGATTTAGAGCAGGTTGGAAGTTTTGGAACCGACCTTACTAGCACTGACACCTTTGAAGAAAACACCGGTCGGGACGACGATGACTCAGAGAAGATTTCTTTGTTCATTGAAGACAACATACCGGTACCAGACCGTTATACACCGATGACGCATGACGTTCAGGTTCTAAAACCTGAGGTGCCATCAAGTACTAAAAAAGAGAGACGAAGGAGTAGCAAGCGTTCGCGAGAAAGTGAAACAAAAACTCCTGACAAGCGACACGAAAATCGAGTTGTTGGGGAAATTCAGTTTGCGGAAACAACAACTCCTGACAAGCGACACGAAATTCGAGTTGTTGAGGAAATTCAGTTTGCGGAAACAACAAAGGATATCGCACAGGATGTACTTGATGAAGAGCTTAGTCCTAAGATGACCTTGGAGGTTCTTTCAAAAAATCGGTCTCGGGAATCTCTGAAGCAGAGCAAAGATGCAGTTCACAAATCGGATGAGCGTGGAAAACGTCGAAGTACAAAAGAAACTAAATCTACAGAAAGGACAGAAGACATGCTGCCTGTGGTACTAGAAGAAAAACGTTCTAACTACATGTCACAGAATAAAACCACGGATACTCCCAAGAGGGAAAGGAAACAGAAAGCTAGTAGAGAAAAGCATGTGGCAGCAACAAAGTCAAGGTCGGACCAACGACAAGAACCTGCCAGAAAGATTGTTTTTACAAAAGGAACTAAACAGAGTATACGAACTACGCAGGAGATTGATCCTGTTAAAAGGGAAGCTACAAACACAAGAAGCCCAGGACCGCAGAAAGAAGAAAATATGCCTTCTGGAGAAGAAAACATTCGAATGGAGACACCGGGTCATCGGGATCGACGCCGGCCCACTTTGAACACTTCAGAGGGTATTAACTCAGAGAAAGACGGAGAAATGACCCCCTTCCTTTCTCCGATTGCAAAATATATTCCGAATCACACGCCACAAGCTCCACGAAAAAGTATAGCAAAACTTCAACGCACACGACTCGGAAAATTTGCATAACAATCATTTAATTTAGAACAAACAACAAAATGGATCTCAGTAATCATAAATCTATGCAGCAACTTTCTTACGACTTCTCGATTGTCGACTGCGCTTTGACTTCTTTTTCTTTGTGGGAGCTGGATATGGAGAAGAACTACTATAGTTGTCTTCGTCTTCCTCCTTGGGCGAGGGCATCAGGCTTAATCGTATCTTTGGCAGCGGTTTAACTTGAATAGTGACAGGTTCTTTTTCTTCGTCCGCACTTGCTTCCCTCTCATCGATTGGCATATCAACAAAATCTGTGTTCTCATAGCTTTTTGATTTCTTTTGTTTTGGCAATGGATTTAGTCCTGAATCGTTCATATAACTTGGAGTCGCGGGTCGATCAACAAATCGCAATTCTTGGCTGGGTTGCTTTTTTTTTAGCATATCTTCAAACGATACAAGTCCCGATACTTGCTTCTCTGGTTGAGTGCCTCTTGTCCAAGAACTAGATCCCTTGTCACTACCTATGCCATGATCACTTAGTTGAGAGGGTTCCGTCCGAGGAAAAGGGCGTGAAATATCATTCGATCCGTTTGTGTTTTCACCCATTTGTCCAATCGGATTCGCGGATACGGCTTCAGAACTAGGAAGATTATTTACATAGTTCATTAAGCCATTCATTAGTCCATGCCCTTCTACTCCGTACCGTGATTTAATTTCATTCAGTACAAGTAAGAAAGCTTTATGGACAGCAGTTTGATTTGACATATTTTTCCCAACCGGCCGAATCTCTGCAGTAACGTTGCATGAACTCAAATTTTCCCTCAGAGCACGCAATATAACCCTTATTTTTATTGAAAATCCTCTTCTAGGTAGCCTTTCACTCACAGTGTAAGCAATTTTTCGAGTGTCATCCCCATCAACAATTTGCGTCTCAGAGAGGCGCACAATGCTACCATTCCTAATTCGGTCAAAAGTCGTCGTTCGATGAGCACCCATCATAGAGCCCGTCGCAATGAGTTGATGCTCAGATGAGTGGCGCTCGAGTTCACGTGGAGTCGCTGGCGGAAATGTCCAATTCGTCCTATCAAAATTTAAATCGCCTCTATCTTGTTCCCATGTTGTGATTACAGGCGAAGTCGAATCCAACAAAAGAACTCTACATAACGAAAGTGGAAGAGGAAGCACTACATCAACAGCCACGTCGCGCATCAATGAATGGCCGTGTGTATACCGAGGAATGCCCTCTTTTGTAACAGCTTCAGCCGAGGCATCCACTACCGTTGGACTTGCCTGACCTGCTTGCTCGCGCATAAAATCTCTACCTGGAACCAAACCCCAACTCTTTCGCCCTTCGGGGACTGAGTGATGGGCTTGAAGGCCAATGGAGTCGTCCGCTGTTGCCTGGCTTTCGTCGTCCTCTGCCTCGGAGGACGAATAACCAGATACAATTCGCCTTTGTTTCGATCTTGAGCGCGAATTTTTATTCTTTTTTAATGTCTTAGCAACACTAACCGGCGTAATTTCTCTAAATCCTCTGGCAGCATCAGGAGACATGACTCCTTCACCAGCCCTTCCGCCGAGGGCTGTTATTGGAACTCCACCTCTAACGCTCAAACGAGCAGTTTCACGTTCCAGAAGAAGCTTCAAACCACACACCAAAAGCTCAGCTTCACGAAAGTTATTGGCTACAAAAAGCAGCGAAGTTCCGGCTACATCTTCAATAGATATTACACGAAGGTGTTCAGTTTGATCGGCTTCGGAGTTGAATCGAATAGGCACCTATGTATAGAGAATAAAAATTGTTAAGAAGGTGGTGTAAATTCATTGTGAAAGAGTACTAGAATTTTCGTCGTGTTCTAAACAATTGATTGCGCTATTTGGTGTGTGAACCCATGTCCTGTCGTGGAGACTTACCTGTGGATCTTGAGTAAGTAATGTTACGTCTGTCAGGGCCACTGAATGTTTGTTGGATAAATGTACATGACCTGTTCTAATGTGGCCCGTATTGGTTTCTTTTTCTGTCATGAGAGCCGAATCTAATGTCACTTCTTCTGACGCGACTGTAGCTTGATCTTCTCCTACCAAAGAAAAATCACTCGATTGCCTCGCGCGTTGTGTACTGATTTGGTTGGAAAAGGTTCCTTCTCCATCGCTGAGTTTTGAAACGAATCCTAGCCGAAGAGACCCTGTCTCTGGGAGCATTAACCAAAGCGTTCGCCTTTCTTTCCGAGTCTTGCCCGATCGTGATTCAGAATTGGGGATGAGCTTTTGGACCGACACGCCACCATACATGAAATTCTTGAATTCTGTCTCGAACAACGCACATTCTTCCGACTCTTCAGCGGTCATATCTGACAAAAATGTAAATGGATTTGATGATGGTCTTGATGATACTGTTTGGTCGTAATTCCATGGGTTAGAACCTCCAGCTCGTAAAACTTCCGGAGGGCGGGGCAAACAAGACATTTCATGGGTAAATTCAACACTATGGAGGGAGGCATACAAATCTTCCGCTTCCGGCGGGGTAGGAACCTTTCCGGCGAGAATCTCATAAGCACTGACATCTCTCCCAGCAGTAAACTTGTAAGCTCTGGCGTTAATATCGCCTCTTGTGAAAATGCGAGATCCTTCCAGAGACACACCAATATACAAACCCTGTGATTTAGCATATGCAACAATTGGTGCAATATTGACACTCTGCCCCCTTCTAAGTTCATCTTCGCTATCGTCATCATTATATTCATCGTCCTTTGGTGATGCTGCTTGTGTGCACATGGGTCCGACACTGGCCGCTCCGTATGCTTCTCGTCCCATTCCGGCGACGGCAGCCCCAACATTACCACCAATGGTAAAGGAGCCACCACGACGAAAATGATCGAGAGATTCTTGAGTTTGAAGGATAAAAATGTATTCTGCCACCTCCAAGCCAAACTGGATTCCAAGCCCTAGACCCCAGGTCCCTATAGCAGATGGAGCCGACCATGTTCCATCAGAAAGACGTGCAATTACTACTCCTGACCCGCCGTGTACGGAGACACCCATCACAACCTTACTGGCACGGACAAACGCCAGTCCCACAGCCTTTTGGACCATACCCCTGATAGTCGCTGCCTCGATATCGTCGGTGTGATCGACTTTTAGAGCTTCAGCGGCCATACGAGAGCGGAGCCGGGCAAGTTTGGTTGTGCGTTCCTTTTCGTATTCGTCTAAAGGGATTCCCGAATCCACCTCTTCATCGCCCTGTCTAGTAGCTGTAGTATTCTCCGCTTGTCCTCCTCCTCCCATAGGTGGTAATATACTTCCATTTCCGAGCAACCAATCTGTCCCATCATGTACTAGCTCTTCCCAAGTATCCGGGGGGGGTACTTCCATGTCAGTGGTGGGAGCCAACCGACGAATAAGTGACGAGGCGAAGTCGCACTCATCATCGAGACGAAAACTTGGCAAAACACCGACAGCCGATGAAGATTGACGTTGTCGTGTTCTCCGAAAGACAAAGACAACAGGGTTGGGATTATCCCCACGAAACGGTGACATAGGTCGGACTTGAAATTCTTCTTCGTCGGGTGCACACACATTAATAGTGGATGGAATCGGGGGTCCTTTCCATTGACTGTTGTCGCCATCTGGTGTGGGCGATGTAAAAACATTTCGCACATTAGTTCCTTCTTTCAGAACTCTTCTTAGTTCTGCATAGCTTATTCGCATTCCCTTTGATTCACAGTCAAGAGCATACTGAATCGCTGAAGCATCGGGATCTTCTGATAATTCGTCCCCCAGAAACAAGTCTTGTTTTATCACCGCCGCAAATTGTATTGAGTCTCGAGGAAGGACGCCCGCTTTGTCTGCTTCCGATCCCCGATCGACTGTTTTGACATATGCTCGGCCATTTACCTCTAAAAATGTCATTCCTAAATTCAGTGCATCACCCTTTCCTGTTCGACGCGGTCGCAATACAAAGACTAATCGTGCAGCTTTTCCCGCATCATCCCCTAGAACCCAGTTTCCGTAAGCGTCCGAAAATGCATACGAGACTTCTTTCGATAGTCTTGTCCAAGCCGACATCATCTCTAATTTTGAGTGATTCGCTGGGTTTTTTCCAGCTCTGCTTTGAGACTCGACCAGGTCACGTTTGACGGTAGGACCCAGGTCCTAGTTCTGCATCAACACACCAGCAACGGAGGGCTTTTCGGTCATCACTGTCCGCAGACAAGACAGCCAGTAGGTCTGCAACAGCGAAAAGCCCAATCCATGTGGCTTTGTTTTCCAAAAAAACATGTGGCTTGCTCACGCTCGCCCATTTTGCATTGTTACTGAAGTAAGGTAGGTCCTCCTACTGTATTGTACACGACTATAATTAGTTTCAACAGTGGTATCCTACCAACGTTTACTCAAAGTAGCTTTCTTATGAGTTCCATCACCAACGGCTTGTGATACCAGCACATAGTACTTGTGCGTCGTCTTCGATTGGAACTTCGTTTTTAGATTACGACTCCCTCCGTCCGTTGCGTCCGATATTAGGGCCAATGAAACCGTTAAGTGATTCAAAATATCATTGAAGAATACTTCGTACGTGAATAAATTTATAAATAAATCATTCCTTAAATTTAGCAGATAATCCTACTGGCCGAGCTGGTGGTCGCCAAATAATATTGTTTTTACATACAGCTTTACCGTACAGGTGACTGTGTACTACCAGTTACCTGTACAGGTAGAGCTAAGTAGTAATTACAGTACCATTAGTACTACCGCCCCCGGTCGATGGTGAAACCGTTATTGGTACCTGTAAAGGAAAATAATCGTACATGTAAGTAATCCTTCCTACTAACGATCTAGTATGATATCTACATATATAGACTTACCTACTTGTACATGTCATAGCTCGTCGAAGTGTTAACCTGTTCTCTTGTCAAACGGAACAACACAATATGAATCTCTCGCCTTCTCGCGAAGCGATAGAGCGGAAAGAAATCAAAATTCCAAAAAAACGTTCCCACCAGCTCATTGTGAGGCATTTGCCACGCGTTTCGTACGTTTGTTTACCATGTCTGCTGATACACGATTGTGACCTTGCCTACCCTGTCATCCATCGCCTATCTTGACCTGGAGATATCAACTAGCGTTCTCTCACACTTTAATTTTCAGAATTGCATTCTTGTTGGAATTTTGAAACTATCTCACTCAACATCTACTTGTCTAAGAACTCGCTTAGATTAATAAAATGCCGAAATTGATTGGAAAAGCTGTCCGTGTCGTTGAACACGAAGGTCTTGCCATTGACGAATGTGCTGGAAATGTTTCCACCAATGATGATACTCTTTCTGTTGCTCACGTAACGGTGTCCAACCCTACATCTGAACCCTGGTTGACTTTACATTATGATGAGTGGTTGTGCGTTCGAAAGGGAATGATGGAACTTCTTTCCGAAGATCCAGATAGTGGGGAACAGAGTAGTCTTAAAGTGAACGCAGGCGAAACGGCCTTTGTCGCCAAGGGTGAACGTTTCCGTCCTGTTCTTTCAACAGGAGACACTGAGTATATTGCCATTTGCAGTCCAGCCTTCAAGCCTGAACGCTGCATTCGTGAAGAAGGAGGAGAAGTTAGTGATGTCTCGGCCAAACTGAAAGAACTTCATCAGCCTGGCAAAGAAAAAAGTCGTACCTCCGGTATTCCTGGTGAGAAGTATGACGATGTGGACGTTCTATATCATATGTGCCAGAAGACTTTGTGGGAACAGTGCGTTTCATCTGGCGATGCATACTTCCCTCCCACTTTTGAAAAGGATGGTATGTTCACACACGCAACTGCAGTTCCTGCACGACTCGTGGAAACCGGAAACCACTTTTATACCGATGTCAAGGGTGACTGGATCTGCCTCCAATTAAGTCGATTTGCTTTACATAAACTAGGTATCAAAACGGTATTTGAGGAAGCCAAACCAGTCGGTGATATCAAAGACGATGATCATTGGGATTGGGTGTGCCCTCACATGTACGGTGGAATCCCAACGTCTGTAGAAGGAGTGGTTACGAAGATTTTTGACATTCAGCGCGAGGAAGAGACAGGAATGTTCTTGTCCATTGCTGGTCTTACTGACGTATAAATCGAATTCCAGAAATTTTAATGCTAATCTCTAGAAGAGCTTACTTTCTTGTTTTTGATATATATGCATCATTTAACTATTTTTTTTAAATGAGAATCCTTTTCATGCGCACGTGTTTGCATATTGGAGACCAGTATTTGATGTATGGGAGAATATGAGGGGTCTGACTCTCCAGTATTCTGTCTTTCCACATGGTGCAACAGAAGATTTAGTGAGTGTGGGTTGAAGTGTCATTGTTCATGACACAGCACTGAGCGCTTGCATCACCATTGCTATACAACACATAGGATTCACAAACCACAAACTCAATGATGCTACTATTAAAATAGTAAGAAAACAATGGGGTGGAAGTAGTTAATGTACTTCTTAGGGATTTAAGTCAAAAACACCAAAACAATCAAGAAACTTATCAGCAGTAAAAATGAAACTTGTCCCAAAACAACTGGTGATGCAAAGTTAGACAAGGAGGGGAGGTAAAGGGGAGCAGCACCATGCAGGAGAACTGCTGAAATCCTTGCATCTACTTGCTATGTGTATACACTCAGATTTGTTTGAACATGCTCTTATATAAATCTTAATGGCCAAGTGCCAGTCAGCCAACTCAGGTATCTAACTTTCAACAAGTCTATTTACTAATGTCCAAAAACCCATCAGCTTTCACCAGATGTTTGTAGCACTGTATGCAATAGCCTTTGATTTAGTTGTAGAGCAGTTGGTAGGTTTGTGTTTGGGGCTTGACCAATATCTATACACATTTTTCTAATTACATAGTGGGGATAATTTTGCTTTTAAGAACAGATTTGCTGAAAGTTATTTAATTTTCAACGGCTTTGTTGAAAGACTTTCAACTTTCAACATTCAACAGATTTGCTTACTAATAGTTTTTCAACTTTTAACAAACTGACAACAACCAAGAAAGTCCCCAGCGGTCTTGACAACACAGAAAATTTCATGGTTTACATAACACTGCTCCTGCATGGTGCATGGGTGACTTTAGATTGAGAAGCTAATTTTGGAATTTAGCATAAAAGTAAAAGTGCACCATAAGATTAGTGAGCTTTGGTTAGAATTCTGTTTAATGTGAGAAGAATGTTGTAAGAATGTTTGGTAAAATTGATTCAAAAACAATTTGAAGAGGAAAGGATAGAAAAAAGGATGAGGTTGTTGTTGTAATGAATACTAGTAATGCAAGAAGAAACCACCTATCTTGTTGGACTATTGTATATTGTACAAAGTACTATGTGTCTATTCTATCTTGAAAATCATTGAATCATTTGAACCTGATATAATAGTAAATCTTCTAGTGGCAAGTGATTTCAAATATTTGAACTAGTAATTTTTGGTAGAGGATCAATGGACAAATGGTTGTTAAACAATGAAGGTGGTGCTGTTGATATGTCTCTCTGACTGAACAAAAGGAAAAAGACATGACAGTAGAGCACAAAAAGAAGAATCACCTGAACTGATTGTATTGACTGATATAATTATAGATGATGACAAAGACCTTTATATGGTGTTTCAAATGACAATATGACCAGTACTACAATTTTGGCAGAGAATACAAATGAAAAAATATTGTGCAGCAGTGACAGAAATAGAATAGTACAACTTCTGGTGTATTGTTGCAAGATAGTAGAAGTGGGGTGTACACCTGGCTTCTGAATAATATTTTACATGGTACTATCCAACTTCAAATACTTTTACTTGTTTTGAAACATCAAGAAAAGGGATTGCTTTCATAAGTATTTGAGGACCACAATTTTGAATCAAGACTTTAGCCTCCTTACTCAAGAATGTTGAATAGTATATTGAAAAATTAAGATGAGTTAGATCAATAATGTGTGTGCAGCACTACACACTAACAAACAAGACCACCAGCAACAAGAATATTTAGAAGGTATTTGAACAGATGATCACAATAGTTGAGTACTAGTACAGTGCTGATTCTTTAAACACACCTAATTGTTCCAGATAACCGATTCTTCAAACACAGTAAATAAAGGTACTATCAAAAACAATGTGATATGATGGACTTACTAGTGTTTCCCTCAATGGTGGATAATAAAGATAACAATTCTACAGTTGTGGGCATGGGGAAAAAGAATTCAATGGAAGAGCAAGAAAATCATTTGGAAAAGATGATAAATAACTTTGCTTTGAGTTTTGCAAATACACCTTAATTTACAATGAGATTGGAAAAACAATGAATATTATATGTTATGGATTCATGTGGTGGGATTCTTTAAAAGTAGTTTTTTTGTAACTTGACTGTTATCACACTGTGGTTAGACAATAATTGCCCAAAGGTGCTAGATATATGCATTATGCATAGCAGGTCCTCTGTGCTTCTTTAAGCCACTATGCCTAGAATATTAGATATAGTTTTATGATTTAATGTAGGTGCTCTGTTGCTGAGCTTCTTTCACTTGCCAGGAGGAGGCCTCTATCATCATGAGCAGATAGTAGGTAGCTGACATATTTTCATATGTTCTGTTTTGCAGAACTGGATTGTTTGTAGATTAATTTATACCCATGATTGGCCCAGGGGGGGCACATATGTGCAGGACCTCTATAGTCTAAGCACAAATAGAAAAACATAGTGTTCAGCTTTTTCTGATATGTTTTCTATTTCAAGAGTTGGTTTATTTGTTTGTACAATTTTTATATCATGACAAAAAAAAAGTATTTTCTTTCTCATCACCATTCTGGTCTGAGCATTGCACTTACTAGCCATTTTTACAACATGGCTGCCCTTGTGTTTTAAATATGATTACAACTTGGTTGTTATATAATTTCAAGTTTGTTCTATTGTTCACCTGTTTTGTAAATATTAAAAAAGCGAAAAGAAAGTGTGTATGTTTTTCTGTTATTCCTTTTTGCTACGGTGGTAGTGATGAAATTTGAAATAGTTTTTTATTTCTTAAAAGAAAGAAAAAATAGTAGTGTGCATTTTTAATTGGTATTATCTTCAATTTAATGCATTCTTGTTGTTATGTAACCTTATTATATGGTGTTATGTGTAATGGTTGTTCATCATATTGTGGATTCTTTGCTCTCATTATAGGTTGTTCATTTTCTGACCATGACTTTGATAAATATCTGGTTAAAAAGTTTCTACCCACAATTGTTTTTTTGCTGGAGAAACAGATTGATACTTAGCCTGAGGTGATTTGTCATACATAGGATGCAAGAAGCTTCTTTCATGGTTTTTTCTTGAAAAAAAAAGTGTAGTACAGAATCATCTATCTACTATAATTTTCTAGAAGACTTTATATGGTTATGGTCCTTGAAATGCATGTGTAATATAATCCTGCATATCTTGATTCAAATTCTCTAGTTCTTGAATAAAAAATTATACATAGCACTTTATTTGGAGTTCTTCCTTGGCAAACTGGCCCAACACAGCTTTGTTTCTGGAAAATGTGAATAGTTCTTACAATTTTTTAACAGTGCTCTAGAAGACTGTGCTGTTGCTAGCCTCCACTTGTATGGTTATACCAGATGTTGATGTAGTGTGAAGAATAATTCAAGTCCTTCAACAGTTAGGAGCATATCTTTCATATACTAGACAGAAATAAAAAGAATGTTGGTTTTTATTCATAATTACCATACACACAAAAAAGAGAAAATGCAAAAACTGCACATGCCTTTAGTGATGACAAGGAAATATATTTTTTTTGTGCTTTTCTTCAATGTAATCCAAAATTAATGACAACTTCTAGAATCAAGTTCTAAAGAGAAGTAAATTATACTAGAGGAGATATACATTGTATGATCTACCTATTTTAAGACTGGGACTGCTGTACTGTTGAATCTATTATTTTATATCAAACTCTTTCTTCTTTTGTTGGGCACTTCATCTACTTTAAGTACTTGGCAAGGCATTTTCTTTTATTCCTTTTTTTAGGGAGGCATTGAACTGTTGTAGTATAGAGGCAAACCAAAATTCTAAATGAGCAAAAAAATTTAACATCATAGTACATATGAAGAAGCATTCACCAGGACATATTATGTAAACAGTAACCTATAAATACAAATAAAAACAACATGAGAGGTTGTTGTATTTCTATCCTCTGCATATTTTTTACCTTCTCCTAAAATCAAGGTACATATGGTACTTTCTATAAAATTGATGTACACATAATATTTTCTATAAAATTGATGTACACAAACATTGAAAAACTCAAAAAAATGCTTCTGAATTTTTTTGCTGCTCTAGAAGATGAAATTCAATCTTCATGTAGCAAAGTTAACTGATAACTTTTTTGTGGAAACAGCAGAAACTACACACATGTGCATTTTTGAATTGAAGCTTGCAGCCAAATGAGTGTACAGTATTCAGTAACAGAAGAAACAGCAAAAATTGGATAGTTGTACTACAATTATACAATTAAAAGCAAAAAATACATCATATTGAAAAATTCTTTTTCCAAATATTGAATATACATGCATGTACAGAGAAATAGTAAATATGAATATCAGAAAAGGCAATCTACTGTACTGGATATTTTTATTGTTGCAATGATAAGCATAGGAGGAAAATAAATACAAACAACAAAGGCAGCACAAAAGAGGAAGAAAGAGCAAACTTATTGTTCAAGAGGAAAAACTAGTCCTTATGGTATGTCTATAAATTGTAGTATTTGTCTGCAATAAAATCATGATGTTATGATACACATTCAGAAGAGAAAAAGAAGTGAGCATCCCTACACCCATGGAAGGGGTCAGTGGTTACCTTAAGTCAGTTGGCTGTCAAAAATTGCTGACCCAAAACATCTTGGAAATAAGAAAAAAGAGTGATTCCAAATTATATTATTTATTAGAAATGAAACAAGCCTTTACTAATGAGAAATGCTCTATGATAATATAAATCTTTTTAAAAGTACAAACAAACTGTTTAAATAAATTCTTTAAATCCGTTAATAAACTACCAGTAGCTAATCTACTAATTGGATCTGTGCATTTCGGCGGTTCTGAAACCGGGATCCGGAGAAAAACAGAAAGACCGAGTACACTGTGTGTTTTTAAATTC
>WKLE02000500.1:0-29339 GCA_014885115.2 Asterionellopsis glacialis
AGGGGCAGTTGGAAACTTGTTAGGGCATGCAACAAACATCCCAATATAGACCAACTAAGGAGACAACATAACAATGTACAGAAGAACCTTCCTTCAGGACAAAGATGTGCCTCCTCAAGAGTTGATTGCTGACAAGGCAGAGTATATTGTTTGGAGAGATTTGAAGGTTGTAATCTTCTACATGAATGACCTACTGAATACACCAACCAACCCCATTTTGGATGGTGATAGTGAGGAAGCCACCTTATGTGATAGGGGGTTAGGGGCTATAAGAAGGTGGACTGGTGCTGAAGTTCTTCATAGAAGTACCTTTCAAGTACCCGCACCTATTGTTGCATATAATCAATACATGATTTCAGTGGATCAGATGGATCAGAGACAGGCAGTGAATCCAACTAGAAGGAGAGAAAAGCACCTGCACATGAGTATTTTCACTTACCTTCTAGATTTGGCAGTACATAATGCGTATGCAATCTATGTAGAGTCAGATTTGTTGGTAGAACAGCAGGAACAGCAGTTGTCAGCAGAACAAACACAAGATGATGTGCACATGGAGAATGAGGAGGAAGATGAACATGAACATGAAGGTGAGGATGAGCAAGAACAAGACAATGATCATGTGGTAACAGGAACAATAACAAGATATCTTACCTGGAATTCAAGAGGCAGGTGTGTGAACAGCTAGTAGAACCATTTAGAAGAAGCAAACGTTTGAGACGTCTGCAAGAAACCTCCACAGGAAATTCTTCTCCAGCACAAACAAGCAACAACAACAATGCTCATCAACAACTTTTCTTCAAGTCAACAATGGTGAAAATGCAACTATCATTGGTTATTGAGAGTCCAACTCTCTTGGAGTGGACAAGAAGATAAACTCTTGTTGCATCTGAGATGCCCCCCTCAATCAGGCTCCATCAGACATACAACAGGAAGTAGATTTGTTTCAAGCTACTCCAAGAGCTTTTTTGCTGGTTTAAGCAGGGGTTCTAGTACCTGCTGTTACCTGATGGTGACACCAAGATTACAAGATCAATGTCACCAGTGCTACTGGTGTCAAATGGAAAGATCTCCTGCTACTTTTAACATTTCTTGTACTTGTTACATTCAAGGTGGGGTCAGTTGTCAAGGAAGCCACTGTAGTTTGTTTGGGCCCAGTGGGCAGAATTGCAACATGCAATTTCCAAGCATATACAATTCCAGTTCCTGACAATGCAACAGGGAAAAGGTGCATCTAGTAGAAGAGTCCATTTCTTTTGTGTTGGTAACCCTAATTACAAGACTCAACTTTCACAATTGAAGCATCAAAGCAGAAGGAATGGGAACATATATAATGTCTTCTTAGGCAATGGAGGGGGTATTTTTAACTGGCCTATGAGGCATCTCCAAAGAGATGTCAAAGAACAAGCAAGATGACTTGTTCATAAAATGCAGTTCTACAGGGTCATGACTGATGGCAACTCAACAACATCTACTAGGAAGAGACAAATTGACAATACAAATGATGCTACTAATAAACCTGATGAAGACACTGTCAATAGAGTAGCAGATGATGTTGAAAAAAAATCACAGAAGCTTTAAATCTGATCCTGACATCCAGCCCTTGATTATCAAGAACAAATGCAAGTAAGTATGGTTGCTCGTATTCTTTTTTTTGTTTTTAAATTAAACATCTGACTTCCCTCTTTTGTTAAGAATGTGCTGCTGATTGATTGTTGAGTAATGATGTTCTTTTGTTTTCTTTCCTTAACAGGAATCATAACAGTGAATCATAGTAGAGTACAAGCCACAGAAGGTGCAAGGAATTTGGTGATACATACTGCAGTGTTGTGGGGAGGCGTGATCCATACAAGACATATTCTGAACAAATGAGAGTAGGAAAGGCAGCTTGTTACCCTACAATCATGGATATCCAAAGACATTAGCATACAGCCAGTTGCCAAGTTGGTTTGCAAAATTACATGCCACAATTCTTGACGGAGAAAACACTGATCCTTTATCACCTTCACAATTTGGGAATCTGTTTTATGTAGAAACAATTGAAAAAGCTCACCCTGGATATATGCACTTTCTTTTTAGGTATGCACAGGGTTTGCTTGGACCACTTGCTATGTTCATGGATCTTTGTGAGAGTATGAATAAGAAGAGTGCTGTACCAATTGAAACTTGTCCTACTTTGTCACTGTCACAATATCAGCTTACAAAATGGTTCAAACAAAATGGAGGAAAGGAGAGAAATTCAATTGAAAAGCCAAAGTCAAGGAGGAACACCTGAAACAATGAAAGGTATGGGCATGTAAGTATTTTGATTTGCTATCCAATCCTAACCAACCTGTAGCTTTTTTGGACAAGAAATTGTTTTACACTACATCCCAGAGAAGAAGAATGAAAAAGTTGCCAAAGGGAGACCACGAGGAGCATGAACTAACATATGCAACCAAAAATATGCAGCAGACATTATCCTGTAAAGGTAATGTACCTTGGTATTGTTGCTTGTCCAAACCCTGAACATGACTTTGATGGTTGTGTATTCCTCAAGCACGTACTAACAGGGAACCTGCACAAAGAACAAGTTGAAACAAAAAGTTTAGTGTTGACATTGATGTCAACAAAGAGATTAAGAATGGGGGATGGGTTGAATGTGTGAATGACAATATGACAGTGGCAGAAGTATTGGAAAATATTTATACAAACTATGATTTGGATGAATTTGTTAGTGAATGACTAGAACTGTCATATGTAACTGGAACAACATCAAGATGAAAGGTATTAGAACACAATCAAGTGCTTGGAGAACTTGGGTTCAGACGCAATGCTTATGGAGAACAAGTGGCAATTAAGTTGGAAGATCTGGACATACATGTTTTTATAGAGAGGGGGACAGTCATTGATAAAGAATGTAACTGTGATTCAGCATTCATGGAAGTAACAATGCCAGAAGTGGGGAGACATGTTAGAGAGAAGTTCTGTTGGGTTGATTGTCATGATCCTATCTAATTAGTCATGGACAATGCAGGGGGGCAAGGTACCAGTGATGCAATCGACAACTACACAAGGCACTTACAAGAGTTTAGGGTGGAGATAATTTGGCAAGTTCCAAGAAGCCCTGAAACTAACATGTTGGACTAGGTGAGTTGTTGTTGTTTGTTTTAGACCAGCAGGAGGAGGATTATAGAGTGGATGGGATCACTGACAACAAAATTGAACAAGTTTGCTGGGCACACATCAGGTACATACTCACCAAAAGGTATGAATACACAGAAGAAATTGGTAGGAAAACAGTACAATACAAGAACAAGGTGATACAAATGGAAAGGTGCATTGGCTTATCAATTACCCTAAGAAGTCATATAATTGAGGACCATGCATGTCAACAGGAACAACTTTTACAGAGAAATGGAGACCTTGATGAGTCCTTTGGAGAACGCAACCATCAGGTGGAAATTAGAGGGGATGTAAGATATGGGTTCACCAGAGATTTTGCTAAGAAAGAAAAGATGAAGGGAAAGGAGGGTGGACAGATGAGTTGTGCTGAAGTTAAAATAAAAATTGAGAAGATAAAGAAAAAATGTGAAAAGCCAAACTTGAGACAAAACAACAGAAAGAAGAGAAGAACTGAAGAAGCTGCTATTGAAAAGGTGAGAAGAAATGGCCTACAGGCAAGGGAGGATGTAGTGAATTACACAGTTCTCCAACACAAAGAATGGATAGCATACAAAAAACAGTTAAAGATTTATACACAACAAAAATAGATGATGACAATTAAAGAAAAAACATTTCATTATCACAAACAGCTTGTTATCTTATTAACACTAATGTTTGGTTTCTTTTCTAATTAGTTTTTGAATTTATTCAAATGGCATTGCCTCCAACCACACCAGCATAGGCACCATCAGTTAGTAACTTCTCATGTAGGTATTGTAGGTTGAAATTACAAAAGTTACCATGTACCTTATTTAAACTGTAGTAGTACTTGCAGTACTCCTCCTCCTGTAATACCCGAACACCATCAAATGCAACCCTTTCCAATGAAATCACTTTAAAATTGCAGATTGATTTGTTAAGCATATCCAAATAGAGTTGTGGTGAGGCATGGAAACTACAAATTCAATTGAGTAATCACCATTGGTTTCTAAATCATCTCTTTTATCACCAACTGTATCATCAAGATCATCATTAATAATCACCTCCAGTCATGTCCACAAACCCACTTCCATCCTCTCTCTTAGAAATTCATCAGGTTGATATTGTTGTTGTTTTAATCTTGGGAACCACTGTGGGGGACGCTTCAATGACACCAGCAACTGAAAAGTTGCTTGCAGTTCTCATGTCATATATATGAACTGCGTCAGTTAGCACCAACACACCCCTGTGCCTTTTGTACTCCTTGATTTTTCTTCATTTCTTTGGTGGTCACAATTAGCACCCTGGTAAGATGAACATAATACCATTCTGAGTAATGGTTAATTTTTCTTTATGGCAGCAGAGAAGGATATTCCCATTGTGGTTGTCGGATTTGTTGTGTGTCAACGTTTTGATGCTGCAAACGATGAAAACAAAGAGCATGCGTAGACTTCAAAGCATATATGTTCAGTACTGGATGTAATTTGTCTGTATTGTACGTCAAATGTCTGTTTTGGTCAGGAAAAAACTCATGTATTAATACAAGTTCTACAGTCCTGTTACGCAAAGTGGCTTTTTGGACGACCGTGTCGACCGTCGAACTGAGAGACCGCTACCGCCCTTTTGTGAGGTTTTTTCTCGTTCGGATCGTCAGTGAAGTCGATTTAAATTTTGACCACAAGGATAACTCTATGACTAGAGGAATACCTATGTCCCGGTCCCGGTCCTACCCTCTCTCTTTGCGACCCTGCTTCACATTTTATACAGTGCACAGAACCATTTACAATGTCATCTTCGAATAATCTTCGAGCAATTGTTTCAACACTCATAGTATTACCCACTGCAGTATGGTATTGGCCGACACTTTTAGAATCTCTTGATGGGAGCGTTGGAATTGCTATATTAGTTGTACTTACGATATGGGCAGGTTTAGCTATTGATTTGAACCAGCATATGACTGGACAACCAGAGCAACCGCATCATCACGACGATTAAAAAATAAGACGGAAGCATGTGTTGTAGTACACTGGAATTGAAGATTAAGTGTGCATATCATACACATACACGGGTGTACACTTCTACATACAACACTCATTGATAATAATTGGATCAAACCATGATTCAAAGTATTGTACTTCTTGGTCCAGCTGCTGGTACATGTGTATCATAATACGTGTCTGACAATTTTGGTCCCTCTAGTGCTGAATATTGTGCTGAATTTTTGCACCGTCCAGGACGTGATTTGATCAATGTTGCCAAGTGTCAAGCACGTGCAAATGTTATTCCAATTTTCGTCAACGTATATATCTACTTTTAAAGGCCTTACTGAAACTTAACCTTCTCGCCAGTGAATACTTTACTATCATCAGCTTAAGTCATCATCTTTCAAATTAATGCCTTCCAATCATTCGCATCCCACTCCTGACTATTCTCATAGGTAGTCGCAATCTTGCTTTTTTGTCTACATCTTGTCAGAGAAAAGACACCCCGAAAATTAATAGATTCCCTCCGACGGCTATCTAATTTTCTACTACAGTAATTAGTAAACATACACCATTGGATGTCAAACAGAGGTTTCAATTTATGTTCAAGTAACTTTATTATATGTAATGCATTACCTTTAATTTTTGAATTTTATCTTGAACTCCCTGCTAGACAGGCAGCGCCTGTTTGCGGATCCAATGGGTTACAACAAAAATCAAATCCCTCCATTGATGCAGCCATATTTGGATCAGTACACCCTGGAACACTCACAAGTCCAGTATTTACATCAAAGGCATCTTGTGTTTCGAAACATACTAAGCTTCCTCTACAATCTGAATCTCGATCACAGTCACCTTGGCATTCACCCAAACCAGTATTGATGAGTTGACTATCCTTAGCTGCAAAAGGTACGATAGGTTCATTCGCCCCATTCGCTGATACGTACGACAAAAATCCTGTGGCATCGTAACAGAAATCAATCGCATCTAATATGTTCACTCCACTGTTAAAGTCAGGATACGGTGAACCATTTTCACATCCAGGTACAGTAGCTGGGTATAGTTCACTTCTTTCAAAGCAACGTAAATCACCAGCACAATCATCATCACTATCACAATCACCTTCACAAGCATTTAGGTTAGAAGGTCCAGGTGCATTAGGTAAATCATTCCCCACAAAAAATAAGAATGATGTTGCATCGAAACAATAATCTAAATAGAGCACATGGATAATACAGTATGCAATTTTTTAGTTGAGATTGTGATTGAAGTAAAAAAATTACAGACAAATAATGATTCTGAACAAAAAAGATCATGCACCATTTTGGATGAAATTGGCAACGTACCTTTCCCTACAGCACCTAGATTCTCGTTATAAAATCTACAACCAGGTACAGCTGCAAATTCTAATGTTTCTTCTAATTGTTCTTCATCATTGAAACGTTCTAAACATCGTAATGTGCCCGCACAATCATCATCTGTATCACAATCACCTTGGCATTCACCTAGAGGATATGGATTACTGGGTAAATTGTTTTGTGCTGCATATTCTTGATATCTAGGTGTATTATCAGCAACAACAACTACAATATCCGAACTAGGTGGTGTTATACAATAGGCCTTCGAAGACATGCCTGTAGCACCATTACATCCTGGAAGTAACATAGAAGCTGCTTCTATGTATAAACAAGATGTCCCATAGCCACATTGTTCATCGAATTCGCATCCATCGTCACATTTAGGGATATAGTGTTCTGCAATAGTCGGAGGTAGTGTTGGACTAGGTGCTACGGGTGAAGGAGTAGGTAGATTTGTAGGTGGCGGTGGCGCATTTGTCGGTGGAGGATTCACAGAAACAGGAGGAGTATTTGTTGGTGGAGGAGAGGGTTGTCTTGTCGGTGGTGAATTTACAGGAATTGTAGTAGTTGGGGACGGAGTTGGTCGTTTCGATGTTGGTGGTGGATTTGGCGTTGGCTTTGTCGGTGGGTTTGGTTCTCCTGGTAAGTCGATTTGATCAATGTGTAGTCCAATTGATGATCCCCAATTACTTTGGACACGACTATAACTTTTTACCGGACGCTTTCCGGGTGCAAAGTTACTATGGCCCCATGATGTGATGATTTTGGGTGGTGGTGGCGGTGGTGGGGGAGGTGGCAGAGGAAGAACATGATTGCGGACTCTATGGGTTCCACCACTTCCTCTTGCTTTCCCGTTATTTCCTGTCTTTCCATTGTTCCCATGTTTACCTCTCCCCCGCCCACCTTCGCGACCACGACTGCCACGGCCGCCTCGTGCTAATTGTCTTGAGTCTTTTTCTTTTTCTTTCTCCTTCTCCATTTCTTCCTTTTTATTCTGATGTGTGTTTGACTTTTTGCGATGACTTGATTTGCGAAGTTCTTGCATATGTTGGTGGTCACGGGGAAAAGATGAAGTCCGAGTATGTTTGGTAGACTCGTTGTGTGGCTTTCTTCGACCTCCATGTCTAATTTCATGTTGTTGTTGTGCTTGAGACAACGTTGTGCCAGACATCAGAACTAATACTGCTAAACCAAGCAGTATTGATGACATTGGTACAATACTTGCGCGAGATCTCATCTTATTGTTGTTATTCTATTGATATATTGCTTTCTTTCGTCCTGCTTTTTATAGTTGCGATGCTTCGAAATGCTTCTAGTTAGGAAATCATGGACGATTTTTTCTTGAGAGAAATTAACTTTGGGTTTGTAATGTGCTGCAGTGAATACACAGTATTCAATCCGTTCCACTTCTTCTCTAGCAGAAACGAGACCTCTCTAGAGAGAGAGAGGTCCTTGTCCTAAAGTTTTCAATTAGGACCTTAGGACCTACACCTCTAGGATCCTTAGGACCTAGGAAGGACGCACTGTCTGTATGAGTTCAGATACCAGATAACTGTCATGCCAGGTAGTAGTAGTACAGGTATAACGTAAAACGTACCGGTAATACCTACCAAAGTTACCCGTACTATCATCCTGTTGAGAAGATTTTTGGTGACCAAGAATCCAACGGTTTGCTTTCATGTGGAAATGTTTTATGTATGGAATAATATCAGTGACTCGGCTTGCTTGCAACTGCAATAATCTATATGAAACGCCAAAAATTCTTTATATTGATGTTTGCAACTGTGAATATTTATATGCTATATCAACGCGCACCTATTTGAAATTTCATTTTGGTACTTAGGAAAAAATCTGATATTTGAATATTTTTCGAAAGTCCTACCAGGTAGACCAAGAACAGTATATTATTTTATAAAACATGCATGTACCTGGTACCAGGTACTGTACCAGGTAACGGTATTACCTGGTACTGTACCTGGTACCCGGTAAATGTAAGGTACAGTACCAGTAGTCTAGTAACTCTTGAGGTGAGTTATACCCAGGTATACTCACACTCTGTAAATAAAAATATTGGGTTTCTGTACAGGTACCTGGTACTGGACCTGGTGATAGATGCATTACCAGGTACCTGGTACCTGGTACTGTACCAGGTACGGTACCTGCTACAGTACCTGGTACTTTAGACCGTTGGAGATATAAAAGAGAGCTACCCTGTGTATGAGTACTAACTGGTACAATTGTACCGTATCCTAGACTGACTGGAACCTGGTATCTTTTTAGTGGGTCCTACTACGAGGGTACGAGATTCTAGTGTGGAATTTTCATGGACTCTTCAGGTTTTTAGAGCAGAAAAAAATTTGACGTCAAGTTTTTTGGATAAAATAAAATGATTTAAAATTGATGGGCTTCGTTTCAAAAAAGTTACATGAATAGTTTAATTTTAATCTATCATTCCACACCACCCCCCTTACAGGTAAACTTTTAATGCACACAAATAACTCTCGAGAGGAAAAAGCGGTATCCTCTATTTAATTTTCATCCAGTAGTAATCTCCAAGCTCTCTTCAAATCACCACAGGTGCAGAAAAGTATGAATTGTATTTTTGAAGGATAGAGGCTCATCATTATTGTATAGTATACAGTCATGATTGGGCAGGAAATTAGTCAGTGAGTCCTCGAAAAGGAATAACAAATGCATCCCCATCACCACTTTGGAAGACAAACTTATCTAAAAATGGTAAGGAGTACACACATACAGTAGCCGTTGTGTTTGCCTATACAGTATCATGCTCGTAGACATATCTTTTCTTTGATGCTTTAGAAGATTCATGGACTGTATAATAGAAAACCCACTACGATGTATAATGAATACTTTGAACGTTTCTATAAAAATTATCATGAATTTGTGAACTTAAAAAACAAATTTTAAGTAAGTTTTTAATTTTTGTAATGAAAATAAAAAAACATTCTTTTATCTTTTGTTGTTTTGTTTAAAAAAAGGTGTGCGTATATGTATGTAAAAAAGTATGGTCTCTGTCATACTGTCTCTGTGTATAATAGGATGATGTACAATAAAAAGGTGCAATAAAAAGGTGAAAGGTATTTTTTTGTTTTCTATTTCCAACACCCAAGATCGGGATACACGGAAAGAAAGTTACAAATCTTCTCCCCCTCGTTATCCAAATACTTCAATCTGTGGCTGTCGTTGAAGATTGTTCTGTTTCCGTTTCAGCACCAGCACCACCCATGGGTGTTAAATCAATATCTAAATATTGTCGTTTGCAACACGGACAATATGGACTACGTGCTAACCATTCCACAATACAATCTTTGTGGAATACATGAATACATTCTGGATTACATGAAAAGCATACTTCATCATCTACTTCATATTCATCAAAACATAAGACACAACTTGGTTCATTCGATATATTCCGTTGTGCAGCTTCTTGTTGCTGAATTTGAACTGGAGTATATTGTACTTCGTCTACTTCTTGTTCTACTACTCCCTCTTCTACTGCTTCTTCCTCTACTACTTGAGATTGTTCTTGTTCTTCTTCCTCCTGCACATGCCCCCCTTCCTCCTCCTGCACATGTTCCCCTTCCTCCTCCTGCACATGTTCCCCTTCCTCCTCCTTCCCCCCCTCCTCCTCATGTTCCTCCTTTTCCACACGTTCCTCCTCGTGTTGTTCCTCTTTATCCACTACACCCTGGACTTCATCATCCCTATTTCCGTCTACTGGAAGCGTGGGCTGATGATCAGATACGGGTGATGTATCCTGTTGTAGTTGTTGTTGTAGTTGTTCCTCCTCATTCTGTTGTGAGGTTAGGTCTCCAGTGTCATCTGTACCATCTGGCACTGATAGAGAACTTGAAACACTAGCTGCACATTCAGAGGTAGAAGAAGATTGATGTGTTGTACCCCCCTCCTCATCATCAGTACAAGAATCAGAGTCATTTTCATCATCTGTCGTCTCATTTTCTTCATGAGTAATTGTAGTTGATTCATGACCATGAAGATCATTATCAGGCATCAAATGAGGCGCATGAATAGTCGTTCCTCCTCCTTCACCAGAATCAGCATCTTCAAATTCTTTCAAACTACGACGCGTGATTTTTTTATCACGTTTCTTCATAGGGTATGTCAAATGAATATAAACTTCCTTGTCATCGCCATCGTCGTTACCGTTGTTATCGTTACTTTCAAGGTCATTATTTTCATCCGCAGGGACAATGGCGATAACTTTCCGTGTTGTGATCATTAATTCAATAATGATAAATAATAATTTAATTTCCTCAGGAGTCATCTTACGTCGTGGTTGAGGCAAAGGTATCCTGGCTCTACTCCTTTCTTGTACCGGTATCCGAATAAACGAAGCCAAACACACGAATAAGAAAAATACACCCAAGATGACTATAGCTGTACTCACTAAGGCACCACTACTTCCCATACTCTGAGGCGTTTCTTCGGGTAGGACATTACCGGTATTTTCTGCATTCAATCCTTGCGGAGTAGGCAAAGCACCATCATCACCCATAATGGACTGGATGGTAGTATTGTGAGTCATATTCATATCAATCCTCATCTTGTGTGTTCCGTTCTGGCGATAATCGTTAGTCTCTCTAGGGTAGCAGTGGGATTCCCATCAAGGTCTTGTCTGTCTCTATGAGAGAACCGGGAAGAACTTCCTTCTCGTGGTGTAGATTTGTTCGTGTTTGTCTTTCTCTTGATTGATGGAGATACACGCGTTTAGATTACACCCTTAGAACATACGCCAACTGCCTCCGACAGAAATAAAGAGGAACCGAAGGAGAATGGTTGCACCCCTACCTAAAATCTCGTGCATGATAATAAATTCTATCGCCTGAGTGGAAGAGCATGCACGTCACCTCTCAAAACATCTATATGTCCCACACCCAACTTCTTGCAGTTTCATAGAACAGTTCTATCCTGTAGATCCTACTGGTAGTTGAGTACCAGGAGACTCACGTTTGCTCGAGAAATTAGGCGGGCGTCGGGTAGGCTCGGAAGTATCTAATATTCCAAACTATTCAATTCTGAATAGTTTTTTATCTAGAGAATAATCCGAGAAGGCCTAACCCTTTGTGACATCTCAACGCCTTCTCCAACGTCTGATTGTACCAAAAATTCATATATGATTTATAACGTCTCTATTTACAGACGTTAAAGTACTATAGAATATCCTCGGAGGTTCTCTTAAGTCGTACTAGTCCGGGACTTCTAAACAACCACAACAGTTTATTTCACTTTTAATCATACTTTTATGAATTTATACAGGTCGATTCATGGATGATACTTAAATTTTTTATTTACAGGAACAACATAAATTCGAAATATTCGGAACATGTGTTTCGTTCAAAGAAAAATATGTTGTCTAAAAATTTGGACAAGAATTCTCTTTACTTTTTTGTCCAATATGCGTACCGGTCACGCTTTTGGAATTCCAAACCGATATTTCAGATTTAGTCCAATTCACATAAAATTTTGTTAACGGTAAACGTTCCATGACTGCTTTATGACTGTGCCATCAACGAAAGATACCTTACCTGAAAAGGAAGGTGCCACCGTAGGTCCTACAGGGGTGCTCCTACATCACAAGAATCTCGAACCGGGAATCTTCAATTTGCCGCCCATATCCAAGGGCTATGACATATCTATTATTTCGCAGGTTTGATCTACCAGGAGGTATCTGGTACGGTACCTGTACCAGGTACCCCACACACGAGGCGTGGTACTGATATACAGGTACCTATTCTGGATACGATGCCTTAGAGGCGGGAACTAACCGGGACATGCCTGGCCTGCTTGACACGAATCTTTTGGGGTTGTTTACTAAGACTACTACCCCCAGGTCCTCTAGCTAGCTAAGGTACCAGGTAGAGGTCCTAGATTCCTGTGCCCTCAAACTGTAGGTCAACTTCTTTTGGTCTATTCTAACTCTACACCTTGGACCTCTCTACTCTAGAGAGAGGTGCTTAACCTCTAGTCCCACCTTAGAGAGGGTCCTACCTACTGTACGTACCGGTAAGACCACATTCATGGATACCTAGCTAGTAAGCATAATATTTATTATTCCGTCTCTTCCTTTCTGTTTCGTGCTCCTTTAGGAGTGCGTTCATGTTGTTTGTAATGTCTCAAAGCCGTCAAGATTGTTTCTGTTTTCTTCAGATGCTTTTTCTACAAATAACACATATTTTGCTACATTTGTAGTTTTGATTCTCTTCTTGCAGTGTTCGAAGTTTTCATTTGCACATTTGTGCAGTATATTTCAGGCACCATTTTTTTATTGCAATCGGGTTGGTTCCATTCTCATTTTCATCAAATTCAATTCCATTTCTTGTTCCATTGTAGTCAGATTTCATGACCATTATGTGGGCCTCTAGTAGTCCTACTGTACTGGATGGACAGACAGCTAGACAAAACAAAATGTCTTGCCTGTGCTGAAAAAAAGAGAGAAAGAAGCAGAACCTCATTATCTCTCTCTGCAATGGAAGGACAGACAAGGATTTAGAATCTAGAGCTAGCCTTACTTATCTAGCAGGTTCTGCTGTACAAGAATGTGACCTAACCCCTCTTTTCTCTCAACAAAATTATTTTGAAAAATGTTCAGTATAAGTAAATGCATGTAATATGTCCAATAAATGCAAAAACAGGTTTGTTTAATAACTTCTTTCTGCTCTCCTGCTCTATCTGTTCTCTATTCTCTGCTTTTCTTGCTCTAGTAGTGTGTAGTAGACACAAATAAAGAGATAAAAAAAATGATGATAAATCATAGAATAATAAACACAAGCATAAAAGAGAGTGGCATCAAAATTAAGAAACAGGTATAGGAAGTTGTTAAAAACAAGGTCCTGTGTAGTACTACCTGATATACGGTAACAAGAAGGCTCTGGCTCTAACTAAACATCAAAACAGAGTTCAAACTCTGAAAAAGCATAAATTTTGCACAGTAGCAGTATTCTTGTAAAATGGGATGAGAAACACTTCATGTACAAAGGGACCATGACTCTCTGTTTGTTACTAAAGAGGAGTGGGTTAACCCTACTCTCTCTGCTACTCTCTGTATCATGTGCAAATCAGTCTACTTTAAAAGCTAGAGGTATTTCAAAAGAATGATTAGTCCTCTTGCAGGTATATGAATGATGTGTACTCTAGATACTTAGTAGACTACCTGGGTAGCCATTCTGCCCTGTATGTCTAGAATGTAATAGTACCATTACTAGTCTAGTTCATTTTACTATTCAAGCCATTTCAACTATCTGTACCCAGAACAGATAGATAAGAAATAAAAGCAAGGAATATGACAGATATCCCAACTATACCAAAGCACATCCCTAAAAAATAATAACATACAAGGAAACAACAAAAACAAGGGACACATAACACTAGACCTATGTATCCAAGAACACCACAAACCTAGAACCAATAGCACATAACTTGATTGCCACAAGAAATGCTCAAAGTAGAATTTTGATGATACAGATAAAACCTAGTTAGGTTTAAAAGTAATCATCACTCACCCTAACACATGTAGGACCTACAGTATGTAATTGTAAAACAAAATTTCATGTTTTAATAGTATATATATCTGTATTCCTCCTCAGATATATGCTACTTGTAGCTACTTCATGAAAAAATATGCTCATAGGTCTCTTCTTGTTCATTTGATGTCAAAATCTGGACTAACACTGACTGTTGCATGGCTCATAATAAATAGCGCCACTGCATAATCTAGAGGAACAATATGCACGAACACAAAATTTGTTTAGCCAAAATAAACTAAAAAACTAATTGTTGTGGGGTACACTGACCCTCGAACATTCACCATAGATCTTCACCAATACAGTTTTCTCAGAGAAGAAGTCATAGCGAGGGTGTGAGTAATCTAGAGGTGTAAGAGTGCAAAAGATGAATCATCATCAAAATAAATGAATAGTAATTACAATATAATGAACAATACAAGCACTGTATTTGTTCAAACTCATGGTGATGGAAATGTCAATCTTACAGAGAACGATGCTTCTGCTGCTAGCTACACTTCATTGAAACTACAACAGTCAATTTGATTATCTCCATAGAAAAAAAATAATTGAATATTTAAGGTTAACATTAGTATTCTGTGTTTGTGTATCTTTTATGGGGTTAAGGATAATCTTTTTGTGTATGCTATCTTACCTACATACTGCCTTTTTGTGCACGAGTCAAATCACAAGATTTTTCAGATTGTTGTGATCTATCATCTCTATCTCTGATGAATGATGAAAGCCTCTCTAGGTCATACGAGTAGTCCTTTCCTATGGCAATGCGCTGTAGATTCTTGAATTGTTCTGCAGAAGAACAAGAGTAACACAAACAACAACCCTCGCTGCAGACTCGAAGACAATTACATAACCCACCACAACAACACATTCTCATTGTGTTTCTTGAGACTTTGATTGAACTCTCTTTCTGCAACACTATCGATACAACAATAGTCTGTGCGTGACTCTTCTTCTCTCTTCCTCGTTCTCTCTAGAGAGTAGTAAGTTGAAATAAAATAATGTCAAATGATGATTCTTCCTTTTCTTCCAGTAGCATCAGTGTCGATGAATATCATGACAATAATTGTGCAGAAGTTATAGCATCAAATAATAATATCGATGATGATGATATCTACAATGTTACTACCTGCAGTTCGAGTTCGGACAAGAGTGATGCAGATGATTCTCATAATCATGGTAATGGACGTCGTTTAAATCGTCATGGTCGTAATTGCAGTCGTCGCACAAAAAGACAAAGACGACATGCACCACCACAATCCCATTTCTCGTCATCAGATGACGATGCTAATTCTGATTCAGATGAGTATGAGGATATTTCACAAGGTGAGGATTCTGACAATGAGGATGTTGACGACGAGGTTGACGATGACACAGTGAACAATAATACCGTGATGGACATGGACCGTGATCAAGACGAAGAGATTGCCTTTTGTTGTCGTAAATGTAAGTGTGAGAACAAAGATACAAACGTAATTTTTTCCGGTGATGATTCTGTAGCCCATCGATTTTGTTGTCACAATATTGGTAAACCTCATCCAAAAGAATGGAAATCACCCTTTGATAGAGCCATGCTAAAAAAAGAACAAATATTATTAAATCCAAATTCCACAAACAACAACTATACCGATGATACCAAACCCAAAAAATATTACAAGAGGAGAGAATTGCGCAAATTTTTAAAATCAGCCAAGATGAAAGAGATTGAATATGATAATGCATTTGGTGATGTTGGTAAGTGTGTTTGTCTATGTGTGTGTGTATGTGAGAGAGTAAATTAGTGTGCATTGTAATGCAGTTGGTACAATTACAGACACAGCAGTCCCCATTGTAGGACTGCCTGTCTCTCTCTGGTTATATCGCACATTCCATTGTGTATTGGATATACCATTTATATTGTTGGCTTTTTACAAACACCATTTATGTTTGAAATTTCGTTTCTTTTTTTGGTCTAAATATACAGCACCCGATCAACTTTCCTATACATCAACCAAGTATTTGACATATTGTCAAGAATATGAAAAAATTCGAAAACAATACACTCTACAACCACAACAACCTAAACATCAAGCTGTTGTATTAGATATCTTTTCAGGGATTGGTGCTGGGTTAGTCACATTGAAACGTTTAGGTATTGCTATAGAAAAGGTAAATAAGAACCATGATGTGCGCGTGCATATTGTACGATATGGACAGTGATCTCTAAATTGTATGTGCTATTTTGTGGTGTTCTGTGTGCATGTGCGTAGTTCATGGGCATGCCTTTTCTCTCTAGAGAAGGATGGGATTCTTACATATCTATATCCTGTCACTGTATTCATCCTCTAACATTATGACATATATACTAACCAGCGTCCTTGTATGATTGTGTTAATATATATAAAGGTCATTCACATTGAAATTGATCCTGTTTGTACTCATGTCTTTCGTCATAACCATGATTGTACGTATAATACCGATTTACAAGATGATGGTATCACCTATATCTACGACGCTTATCCTCGATTTGAAGATATCGAAGCTAATGTTCAAACATTTGTTGAAACATATGGTCGTAAGTTGTTCTTTAGACTGCAAATGCACATTGTGCACTGAGAATTCGTTATTCATTTTGATACTGTTGACTTTCTTGAGTGTGGTTTGTAACACCTTTTTCTCCCTGACCCACCCATGTAACGTTCTCCTTCTTTTCGGTGGCTTGGCATACACTCACGACACATATTATGTATACAGCTATTGATATAATCATCGGTGGACCACCATGCCAAGATTATACACCTGTTAATGCTTTTAGGGAAGGTGTACAAGGTCACCAAGGTAAATATTTACCAAACTTTGGTAAATTCATTCAAAACGTACAACGAAAACAACGACAAGCAGAAGAAGAAAACCAAGACAACGACGAAGATGACGATGATGAAGAAGACGAAGATGAAGTTACGACAAATCCACTTTTCTTTTTAGCAGAAAATGTTGAAATTAAAAAATTGGATGATATCGAAGTAATTCAAGAATCATTTGGATATCCTGGTTTTTTAGTGGACGCGCAAGATTTTTCACCATGTCGCCGTAAGCGACATTTCTTTTGTAATGTAAGTGCGGTAGTTGGCATAATCTATCATGCAGCAGAGCACTGACAAGGCATTGTAATATGCCGTACTCTTCAAATGCTAGTCTTTCGTTTTCATTTTAAATCACACTCCATCCAAGATATACTAATTACCTATCTTCACCATCATTCATTTATGCACCCCCTTTCAACATAGTTTCCTGTGAGTAGTGTTTCAACGGATGATAAAATATTTCCTTCTTCGTGCTTAGAAGAGGGTTGGAGTATGCCTACGGATTGTTTTGACAGCAATCATGATCTGGATGATAATGACGGTGTCAACGAAGAAAATTGGAGAAAGGCGAATACATTCATGGCAAGTCTCAGCCGCAAGGATGATATTCCTCGTATGTTGCGAGTCAGGGCAATCATGAACGACAAGGGGAAAACCAGATACGAAGAAGGGACCTTTACTGTAGAAGAGCGTGAAAAAATGTTAGGATTTCCAAAAGGCTATGTCATCGATGCCATGGAGACACTTCACAAGGAGTTACGTGAAGTATTATTTGTGGTTTCCAAAGATCAAATACAAACAGAGGACTATACAAAATTCAGCAACAAATATGAAGCGTTTTCAGGTGGAAACTTTAGATTTAAAGTTAAAGGTTATGATATAGAGATTTTGATTGGTGAACCGCAAGAATCCAAGAAAGCCGTAAGTATTTGAAAAAAGCATTGTGTGTTTGTTACATGTTTGCAGCATGCATTATTTCAAGGGTTGGCATCTCTATTGCCAAATAGCGAATGTTCACGTCTTTTCTGAAATGTATAGCTTTGTTTCTTTCTTTCTTTGCATGACTACTGATATTGTGCAGGTATCATATTTCGATAAGGAGGGTTATGCTAAGCATGTACTCGGCAATACGTTTTCAATACCAGTTGTAGAACATTTACTATCCCCTTTGACAGCTGTGTTTAAAGAAAAGAATTATGATGGTTTTGATTACGACTACGAATGGCAAAATGAGCCATGAAAAGAACAAAATGCTGAAATGCAATACACCACTTATGCAACCTAGCAAAGCTTAGTTTTTTCGTACTGTATTTTAGTCCTTTTTGTCGAGCTAGTACAGTATACGCTTTGTTTCGTTATCGTTTGTTTTCGTTTTCCTTAAGAAGTACTGTAGGCCGAGACGTTCGCATTATGATTGGATCCTATATCGATCCCCATATCAAGAAATTCCGACAGGTTAGCATTTGACTTGTTTCACGGGTGTCACATTCTTTTTCTGTAGGAAGACGACAATTGCGGTTGCCCACTAAAGAAAAGTTTGCACATCATAATTAAAGTATCCCATTTCACCGATTGTTGGACAAAAAATTGGTCAAAATTCCGTACGCGGGTCCCTTGTTGGTCTTTGGTATACCCCCCCCCCCCAAAGCTTTTAAAAATGCCATGGTTTTTTGTTGACTTGATAAACAACATTCTCGTTCCAAATTTCGTTCTATTTTTTGGTTGGATCAAATATTTAGCTTTAGGTTAGTTTTATCGATGAAACTAAGGACGCGGAACAAAACTATTCAGTATCCAAAATAACATCCTTCGGCGCTATGATCTCGTACTCCTCCTCGTCTTTATACATACCAAGGAAATCCAAATGTTTGTCTTCTTCTGACATCTTTGGAAGGAGAATCAATTGTTTATCCACGTTCTCGAGCGGCTCCAACATGAGTTCTCCACCAAATACGATTGAGAGAAGATGAGAAGCAACGATCTCGATATCTTTGCCTGGTCTTGAGCCGGCATTGGTCCAGAATGCATCAGAGAGGCGCTTAGCAACAGGAAGTATGACTTCATTTTGTTCCGACTGCTCAGCAATTGAATTTAAATCAGATCGAATTTGATCAGCATAACAAGAGGCTAGAGACGTTGTTGCGCGCCATAGCCGTTGAATATCTTTCTCTGGCAGCCTAAATTTTGATCGCATATCGAGAGGAAGGCGACAAATATTAACCAGATTGCTCTGCCTAAAGGATGTCAAGAGGACCATCTTTGCTAGTATCAAGCCCTCATTTGCTGCTACTTGACAGTAGAGACCTTGATTCTTTATTTCCTTTAAGAGATTCGAGACTGACACACTTCTACCAAGCCACGCCAGCACCGATGCATCGTGAGAAGTAAAGTCAACCGCTTGTTGCTCTAATAAATCACTTGTGATACTGAAGGGAGCACTAGGGTGCGCCTTACGGATCTGATCAGCGAAGTCGTCCCATAAGTCTCCCTGGCTATTAGCTGGTGCAAATGAACGATGATCTCGAACGTAGTTTCGATGGTCTCTTTCGTATTTTTCGACGATTCTCCCGCAAATGTCGTTTGGAGTTATCCTCCGACGTACCATGAAGCCGAAAGAAGTCACGACATCTCTCATCACTATCTCAAACTCATCTGAGGGTGCGAGTATCTCAGCTCGGCGCAATTCAACCAAAGCCCCGAGACGTATGCCATCGAGAGTTGCCTGCACCGCTTGAAACGCCTGTTGTAGTGGCATACGATACAAATGGTTCGAAGCAAGCCCAGGTCCTTGGATCCGACGGGCAAGAAAATCATTAGTCTCAGGCACGACGACATTGCGGCGAATGATTACCCAGAAGAATGAATCTCTGAGAGAACTCCAGGCATAACGAACGCTACTCCAGACCAAGCGAATGACGCCGATAATGGGATGTACTACCAAAGCAATGGTCGCACCTATGCCTTGCGTCAACCCCGGCAAAAGGAGGTAGTACGCAGATCCGACAAAGGCACTGAGGATGCCTTGTTTTGGATAAGGATCAGACAAATCAAAGATGAGGACGTCAAAAACTGCTCTAAGCGAGACGAAGATTGCAGAGAGTACTGGTGAGGCAACCAATTTGACAAGAGATAGAGGAGTCATGATAGCAGTTCCAAGTACCATAAATGTCACAATGAAAGTCGCCCCGATGACACCCTTCAGTGCGAGATAAATCTGCAAGAAAATCCTTTGAATTGATTTCCCAAGGATGGAGTAGCTCGGGACTTCCTCAAAGTCTTGGCGGATCCGACAAAGAGCATCAACGAAGCTCTTGAGACGACTGATCAGCGTAGGAGTGAGAGTGGGTGGTGCTCTTCCAACTTCTACAATAAATGGAGATGGACTAAGTAGCGCTCGAAGTGATAAAGGGCCATTGAGAAGGTAGCGAAGTGCTCCAAAAGACAGTTTGGTGATCCACGAGAGAAAATATAGCCCATACAACTTTGCTCGCCACGAGGGTTGATCGGTGTGTACATATTTCGTGGTGTACATATTACCAACGGCGTCAGGGCGCAACCGAAAAATTTGAACTTGGATTGGCCGGTTTGGTTCACTTTTAGCTCCCATCTTTTTTCTGATGGTAGGCGCTTCCTCGATATGGAACTGAGCAATAAGCTTCGCAGCCTCAGTAGCTTGCTTGGCTAGCTCACTATCGCTGCCCTCATCTCGTTTTAGGACCTCTAGCAAACGTGCCTCGAAGGATGTCTGTTGCTTGACAGTTATATCTCTTTCATAAATTTCAAGCTTTCTTCTCCTCCACAGTGGGCTTGCTGAAAGGATCGGGCGAGACTTGCGCAGCCTGACTTCATGCTCGGCCTCGAGGGTATCTCTCTCCTTGCCGTCCTTCTTCTCCAGCTCTGTCCGTACCTTCTCCATGTAGAGTCGAGCTGCCTCCACCTGTAATACCGAATCATCCTTTGTTCGGAAGGCCCTGATTATTTCGTTCGAATTAAACTGTTGCCATTTGGCTTCCGCTGCCCTTCCTTCGTGCAACGCAGCCCTGGGAGACTTCCGCATTCGCTCCTTGTTGATTTCAAGCTCTTCTTGCTTTCTAGAATCTAATGAAACACGAGTCTCTGCAAGTACGGCCTGAATCCGTCCGGAAACTTTCTTACGAAGCTCGTTCTCTTTCGAATCGCTCTTGGGAAAGTACTTTAAGTTCCACTCACTGCCTTCCCTAAGATGCTCGCGAGGAAATTTTGCTTCAGAATCTTGCAACATTTCTTTAGTGACTTGGTGGCAGTATTCTGGATTATTCTTCCTCATATGATAGTTTACAAACAGCCGCTCAGCTTCCTGCACAGCTGAATCGATGTTATAGGTCTGGTACTTCGGCTGCTGCGCAATCTTGGTCCAGGGCATAAAGTTGCGAACGTGCTTCCACAAATGTTTGAATGCCCGGAAGAAACCATCCTGTAACGCACTGAACCACGACAGGTTCAATGGATGCCCTATGCCGCATCTAGCGCTACCAACGCAATAAGGAGGACCAAATATCGCATCCAACTCGTGGACCACTAAATGATCGACCGCGCCACCCAACCCAGCTCGGAACCGCTCATTTTTCCGCTTGGGACCCAGATAGAAAGATCCCGATACCTCCCAAATATGATTCTGATCCATAAAGTTACGGCTTGGGACAATCAGCCGACCACTATGCTTCAACTCCTCCATCTGCTCCACCGTCGGCTTGAGTCGTTCACCACTTGTTGGGTCCACCGCCGAATCTTTGACATCTTGTTGCGCCTTGGCATTCTGCTCCAAAATAAAATCACTCAAAGTAAAGATTGGACTGGTTTCATTTTCGATACTTAATTTCGGGAGAGCAATGGGTTGGTCGGTGTTGAGAAGCCAAGGCTTATCTGCCAGGGATCCATAGAGCTTAGCCTGGGCTTCAGACGTGCCCGATGATTCCGTTGAAGATGATGGCAATCCGAATCCATCGATAGAGGAGAGGGGACGATATTTCAAGGGGCCGAACGGGTCATCCACATTGAGCACGTGCTTCGGTTCCAGCTTATTTTGAGTCATGTGCTAGCTATTATTGTTTTGTTAAGGCGGTTGTGAGCGACATGAAGGTATCAAATGAACAGTGTTGTTCTGATTTAGTGGGATTAAAAATGATGAGAATTACATTTTTTTTCTTTTGTTTCTCAAACACTCGCTCTAGTGACACTAGCGAGGGTTCGTGAGCGGATCTTCGGTGGGATTGGTCGATCGAGAGGAGGGTATCCTACATACGTACATACGTAGTATCTAACTACTACAGGTAGATTCCGCTACTGGTCGATAAATAGAATTTCGCCAAATGCAGTGTTAGGTATTTTTCAGTCCTGTTTATGAGTCCGTCCTCTAATTCCGAAGTAGTCTCGATTCGGCTCGCCGTGCACAGAAAACAGATGGCATTTGACATTTGGATGTATTAATTAATAGTTCTTATTTAATAAAATTTTTCTTTAAAATGAACGCAGCTGTTACAAAGACAGACAGATCTTTTTGATCTTTTGTGTACCTGGAATTGATATGGCTCGACCGATCAAGGGGAGATTTTGTACTCCAACAGTCTTTGATTGCATCGGTCACTTGTTCGAGAGAATTACAAGCACACAGAATTCATTGTTTCTTCCGTTCCTGAGAAAGGCAGTACATACATTCGTCGCCCACATTAGGAACCTCAATCTATAAAGTTAGCATGAAGGTAATACAGGTCAAGGATGAAAAAACATTTCAAAAAGCAATTCATCATATTCATGCCAATACACCAGATATCCAATCGATCCTTCTTAAGTCTAGATTGAATGACGATCAACTTGAATCAATTGTAAAATCCTTATGTAGCAATACTGTGATCAAAATATTATGTTTTTCGGAAGGTGTATTACGAGATACAGTTCTGCAACAATTGACCAATCTCCTTCTTGTGCATGGAGCACCTACGCAAGCCCTAATTTTCAATCGTTCGAATCTTGATGGAGGTACAAGCGTGACAGTATTTGCAAATACGCTCGCGTCTACAACAGCAGGAATATCAAGTCCATCCTTATTGACGAATAATTTAACAAATTTGCAATTTACGAAATGTAGTATTGGTGATGTTGGAGCAATTGCACTTGCGAGAGGTTTGACTCGAAATACAACCATCAAATTTGTACACCTGATGCAAAATAACATTGGAGATGATGGTGCATGTGCTATTGGGCAAATGCTACACGTCAATAGAACAATCAAATGTTTGGGATTGCAAAAGAACAGAATCACTAATGTT
This sequence comes from Asterionellopsis glacialis, assembly GCA_014885115.2. Classification (NCBI taxonomy): domain Eukaryota; phylum Bacillariophyta; class Plagiogrammaphyceae; order Rhaphoneidales; family Asterionellopsidaceae; genus Asterionellopsis; species Asterionellopsis glacialis. The sequence continues at coordinate 23,168 of WKLE02000500.1, forward strand.
GGTGTTCAAGTTATTTGTGATGCGCTCGAAGTAGAAAACAATCATCAAACTTTGAAAGTGTTGTTTCTCAATTTCAATCGAATAACATGTGACGGCGGTATTGCTATTGGAAAGATGCTGCAAACCAATGATGCACTGTTAAAGCTTGATGTGTCTCATAATCGTATTGGCAATGAAGGGAAATATTCGATCATGAATGCAGTTGCAACATATAATTATAACATTGAATCAATCAATGTGGGGTTGGGTTTTCCTGTGATACCACTCATAGTGGGTATACAAACCAAAATTCATTTTTATACAGACTTTAACAAAATTGGACAACGCAAAATATTGAAAGAATACGATTTAAACACTGCCCTATGGCCCTTGATCTTTGAAAAATTTGGAAACTGTCATAAAGATCTTCATCATACTTCTCGATTGTCCATTCTATATCATTACATCAGAGCTAAACCGGAACTATTCAAACTTGAAAGTTGAAGTTGCACACAGGATTGATTGAAGATGGCAGGGGTGCTTTGCTTTCCCGAAATACGATTATCTACGGCGATAAGAAATTCTCATTCGTGATAAAATGCAGAGATACAGAAATGTTCACTTAATATAGATACAGCACTCCAGATTGTTATTGTCTATATTGAATTCGACGGTGATGACTTGAGTTGTGATGATCAGACGAAAATTACGAAGAAATTATGTCGAGACTACTTGGCACTTTTTACAAGCAAGAGGATCTGCATATTATCTTTTGTGACTGAAATGACGCAAGGCATCTTACAAATAGTGCCTGCCATTATAGTGGCGGCGTCCAGCGAATTCATAACCGAACAAAAAGTCCGAGATGCAACTGACGGAACATTCAGATCAAAATTAAGATACAATGTGAGAAATAGGAGATGGACAAACCAATAATCATTTGTTCTAGTGCTAATTATGTTTTAGTGCGAATGGGGGAGTACGAACCACTACATATTATGTTGTCCAGTTTGGTGTAGACATTGTTGCGTGTTTCATCATATTTACGCTGAAATGCCTACAAGTTTTTCACTAAGTTCCCATAATTTTTGTGCCTTTTTATCATCTTGCGCTTCTTGTGAGACCATAGTTTTTGTAAATTCTCTACCAAATGCATCTTCACCGTACTTGCTTGATCCAGCAGGTGCTGTATAGTATTCACCTTGACTATTAATAGATGTTGCCATGTAGGTCAATGCAGCACCACCCCATTCAGGTGTTTCTGTAACTTTCGCAATTTTGGTGGCGCCGAATTCAAACACTTTCACAAATGCAGGATTTTGATCACGAAAGAATCCAGTCGTAATGATTAATCCAGGATTGAAACAATTTGCTACAATCCCATTGGTGGATGGTGAAGAATTCAATCGACGTTGAAGTTCACGTGTGAACAAAACATTACATAATTTGCTATCCTTGTAGGCCTTGTCAGCATTGAATTCACCACCATCTACCATATCAAATATTCGTCCCTGTTCTTCAAATCCCTTCAAGTCACCCAAGGTAGCTGGTACACCTACACCACCACCTGGTGATGCAGGATCATGAACTCCACTAGCTGTAACAACAATTTTACCTCCATTGGGTTGAACCTTGGGTAAGAGTAAATGATTCAAATAAAAATGTCCCAAATGATTCGTACCGATAGTTAATTCAAATCCTTCCTTGGTCCGCAATATATCTTTAGCATCTGTGTTACGCGATAATCCAGCATTTAAACATACAATATCAAGCTTTTGGTCACCTAGATCCAAGGTTTTGACAAAGTTTTGAATAGATTCTAAACTAGTCAAATCACATTCAGCTGGAATCAATTTCCCCTTGATGGATGATGATGCACGCCCTTCAATACGCTGAGCTGTATCAGTTGCCTTTGCCATGGTACGGCAAGCCAAAATTAAATTATGTCCCTGTTCAGCTAAACGTACAGCAGCTTCATAACCAATACCTGAATTGCATCCTGTGATTACAATATTTTTAGGCGTTGTAATGGTCTCTTCGGCAAGAGCAGGAGATACAACACCTGAGGTTTGCAGTAAGAATGATGACAATGCCAATCCTGTCCATTGTTGAAGCGCATCTCTCCTTGAAATAGTTGTAGATGGATTATTTTTTAGGGAAGAATGTTCCTGCTGTTGTTCACCATCTTGATTGTTGTTTGACGATACTCCCATATAGAGACTGCTACTGCTGCTAGGAGAAGACGACGATGACACTTTAGCTGCATTCTTGGATACGAATACACTTGGACGCACCACAAATGCAGTACCACTTGGGATACAAGCTGCTAATAATAATATCAAAAGAAGAACGTTGATTGTTCCTCCAAAAATAGGATACATCATGATGAATTGGATTGTTTATAATTTGACACAATCGAAATTTCTTAGCCAACGATTGTCCAGAGCAGGTATTCCACTTGGATCAAAACAGCAAGCACGTTGATATTGAAACTTAGTTATCTTTCTTTAGAGTACCGTACAAGATTTGACAGAGTTGTCAATTCGTTTAGTTGCCAACTATTGTTCTCGACACAAAGGAAAGCTGTCTCTGTCAACGATGGTTGGCGTGCAAACTTCCATACGTATCTTGCCGCATCAGTGGCTTCTGATCTTGGCTCAGTCAAGAAAGCGTATCTTTTGAAAAAAATTGTACCTTGATTTCTCAGTCTCTCCAGTCTTCCACCGGTTCTGCACTGGACGAATGACGCAAGTCACCTGGTAGACTACCGGCAAAAAAATCCTACGTATGATAGTATGACAGTCCGTCCTACCTCAAAAACCCTAAATCTAATGGACAAGATCCTCATAGCATCGGTGGGAGATGTGATGGCCCCTTTTCAACTGGTGGGAATGATAGCTGCTTCGGAATGACACAATAACAAACAAGCAACACACAAGAAGTCATCATCGAGAACAACTATTGCGTAGCATTGTTTGTTCACCATTGCCATTTACATAAATTGTTTTTTTTCTTAATTCTTGTACCCATAAGGATAGTTTTCCGTCTACACAAGTTAAGATTTCAGAATCGCGTGAAAGTCATCAAGTTCTAATTTTGGGCGACGGAAGAAGAAAGTGTCATGGCAATTCGCAATGGTGACGGAACACAACAACAGCAACATCATAAATCAACAGTATTGGGAGCATCCGCAAATTTAATTAATGCTATTGTAGGTGCTGGTATAGTTGGCATACCGTATGCTATTCAACAATGTGGTTTTGTAACGGGCGTTGTTTTGGTTATTATTGTGGCGTGTTTGGCTGAAAAGTCATTACGGATGTTGGTTGAAACAGCATCTCATGTACACGTCACATCGTACGAATCATTGTTTCAAGTAGCATTTGGCCCGACATGGGGATTTGCATTTCTAAGTTCATGTATGGGATTGTTGGCATATGGGAGCATGGTAACGTATCTCATTATTGTCAAAGACGTATTCCCATCATTGTTATTAGATGACGGTGAAATGCAAACTACCGAAAAACAAATGATTCTCATTGCTATATCATTTTGTATCATGGTCCCCATTAGTTGTCAACGTGATATGGCACAACTATCCAAAACATCTCGAATCAATGTTTTGTGTGATTTGATTATGGTATCCTTGGTTGTTTACAAAAGTCCTTTGTTTTCTTCAACAATGATAGCAAAAGACGAAGAAGATTCATCCTTGGTGACACAACAAGAACAAGACATAGATAGTACTACTACAAGTAGTAATCTACTTGAAAAGGTAATGTTCATCATCCATAGTGCATCCAATAATACGACAAGTCCTGATGCATGGACATTCCGTCCTGATACTGTTTTCGTAGGGTTAGGTGTGTTAAGTTTTGCATTTGTATGTCAACATTCAGCATTCATTATTGCGGGGTCACTACCTCGTGCACGCCAACAATGGCCACAAGTTACAAAAATTGGACTTTCCGCATGTGGGATGTTGGCTCTTGTGAATGGTATAGCAGGTTTTATAAGTTATGGTGACGACACAGAGGGGAATATTCTGAATAATTTAGGCACAGATACGACTGCCAAAGTCGCAAGAGCCATGTTGGGAACAACCATGATTTTTGTATATCCCTTGGAATCCTTTGTTGCACGGCATGCATTGGTAGCTTTGTTATTTCACAACAACAAGAAGACTTCTCGGAATCCCAACCGCAGCGCTGCTACTACCACCGACGATGAGAGGACGAATGATGACGATGATGATGCCGTCGTACGGGAAGTATTAAATTGCACATGGAAACGTATCACTTTGACAATTAGTTTGTATGTATGTGCTGTCATACCAGCATTGATATGTGATGATTTAGGACGTGTTTTGGCTGTTGTTGGGACTATTGGTGGGTCATGTTTAAGTTATATTGCACCCGGTGCATCGTTTTTAGCCATACACGGACAACAATTTTTAGAATTGGTTGGTTGTCATTCTGGAGGTATGGAAGATGGTGTTACTGATCAATCATCATCTTCATTAGGGATGGTACAAGGAAAACGTCGACATAATATTATGACACAATCGGGCAATACTTTTGGTACCACAATACTTTGGTATGTTTCACTTATGCCACTATGGTGTGGCATTGCTAGTACTGGATGTATCAATGTTGCTAGACACAACAATCTTCGTCAGTACAAACTGTTGAATAGTAAGAATCAGGAAGGAAATTCTATTGAATTAGTTGTGGTTTCCAACAAGAGCAACAACAGAAGCTCAACCGAAGATTTGAGTAGTACCAGCAGTAGTAACAACACGGATAATGATATGGAACCTCTTGTTGGTCACCACCATAATCATACCACACACACCTCAAAAATAGATGCTACTGCTACCCATAGCACAATTTTAAAGAAAGATTGGACACAACAACATCGTTCTACTATGCCAACGGTGCGAGACTTTTGGATAGCTATTGGGTATATCCTGTTTGGGACAGTGGCACTAGTTGTAGGGCTCTATTTTATTTTTGCTGAATCATCTAGTAATGATACTGTTGTAAGAAGATGACAGGAAAAACAAGAATAGGTGATATCAGAATTCATTTTTAGGAATAATATCATGCTATATATAAGCATATTGGCTTGGTAGAAATGAAAATACGAGAGACGTCACAGACATTTAAACTTCTCAAATTTTGTTGGTCCACCAGATGGCCTCTTGAAGTACTGCAGACGGCTTTCTAGATGTGCTTGTTGGATAAATAAAGAGCTGCTTAAATGAAAGTAAATAAATTTTTAATTTTGTCTTGCACCATCAGTCACAAACTTCAGTTGTGGGGCCGCATTCAGTAACTTTCACCATTTATACCCAAAGCCCACATGATCAATTTTGTTGGCGACAACATTACTGCTTTTCTTCAGATCATCAACATTTGGGTGGAATTTTTGGTAGGTCAATTATGGATGGGTGCATGTTATCACATCAGCCATCGATAGAGACGCTTTTATCGTGTCGAGGATTGTTTACAAATAAATGTTTTGACGGATCCGTCAAATCTCGTATCATTGAAAGATAGTTAGAAGTGGAAGACCCACTTGAATCATCACCTGAGAAATTGTGATCGTGCAAAAAGTCAACCCAAACCATAATGATACATCATGTTTTTCAAGGAAGAATCAATATTCTTCTTTTGATACTACTATCAGTAGTTGGTATCCCCAGTATATGTAAGGTAATATGTGCTCACTCTAGGGAGTACTTGAACGGATGGCAATTCAATTATATAAATCACGTATTTATATTTTTTAGTCCTAAATTGGATGTCTTATTAGTTGCACCTTGAACATTGTACCATTATGAGTTCGATATGATATGTACCTTTGTAGCTGGTACCACATGTGGATGTGACAGTAGGTTAGGAATATCTTGTACGGTGCTTTAAAAAGGTACGGTACCGTATAGTACCTGGGATACTAATTTTGATAGATGATGTATTAATAACTGCTGGTACTGTACAGTAGTCAGTACCTGTTACAGTATATATCGAAAGAAATATATTTTTCAGTGAGGTGCATACATTAATAATTATACTGTTTTTAATTTTGTTCAATAATATGCTGCTGCTGGGAGCTAGTGTTAGTACAGTCAGTGATAGTACAGTCAGTCAACAGTCAGTCGTTAGGTAGCCGTTAGTGACATCATTCCCAG
>WKLE02000507.1:0-13628 GCA_014885115.2 Asterionellopsis glacialis
ATAATTAATTTGTATCCTTCATCTAATCCCTTGGAACGATCTACGACACTTTCACAAATCTTGGGAATATCGGTGGCTACATCTAAAAATTTACACAAGTAAATTAATAAATTAAAATCACTCAACAAATCTAAAAAGGTCCATCCTTCCTTGCCTGACTTTTGTAATTGACGTTTCATTTCATCATGAGATTGATTACGATCATCTAAATCACGATTGGCCTTGGGGAAATGAGAGACAAAGATTTCTGACGTATGTTGAACAATCGGAACGACTGTCAAGAAAAAGTTATTTTCTACCGTCTTACTTGCCTTTCCCTCTTGTATGGCTGTAAAGGTTTCATTGACATTGCAATATCCAGGTTTGTCACCCACCTCCAAGGCTTCTTCGGCAGCCATTTCCATACATTGTTTACTTACTTGGAAGGCTTCGACGGAAGCATTCCCATCATCACCAACAGTGACCTTGACTGTCACAAAGGGTGTATCTTCTTCTAATCCACCTGCTGCCTCTAATTGAAATTCAGCAGCCATAATGACTTCTGCAGCTGACATGACAAAACCATCTTCTCTTGGTGGATGACCATAAATCCAACCCACCTTGATCAAACCCAACATTTGTGCCAAGGAGTCCACTGTATCTTCCATGGGATCTTCATGAATGACAAATCCTTCTGCAGCAGTTGGATCTGCTTCTTGAGGTGGTTCATAGATGGCTTCGACAATGACCTTTTGGGGAGATTGTTTCTCGTTTTTGTTCTTGTCATTGTCACTCTCCTTTGTAGTAGTAGTATCCTTGTCATCTTCTGCATTGACATGGCGTCCATATAGGAAACCAAATCGTTGTCGTGTAAAATTAAATCGTCGTAAATAGGTTTGAAAATCACCTACACTCGAGGTATCTAAACTTACACCCTTACAAAAGGCTTCTTCTTGACGTTTAATTTTAAATTCATATTGACTATCCAAGGCTACAAATTCATTTAGCGTCCATGCCATTTTCATATCTCGCAAGGGTAACATTCCCTTTCGAAATCCACGATCATCTTCAATTTTGGTTTCATTGGAATGGACTAATTTAATACTCCCATCAGGTCCAATAATACGTTTCATATTATTGGATGTAGTAGATGGTGGTTTTTCTTGTCCTGTATTATTTGACGATGTTGCTGTACTATCTTCTGCAGCACCACCAGCAACAGCACTATTGATTTCCACACAAGTGGATGCATCCACACGACAATGAATCATACTTCCATGATGTAATCCCTGTTCTTGTAAGGTACCACCTTCATGTGTTAATTCTTGTGTACATGCTGGATCTGTACATAAGGACTTGGTATATACAACATTAGGACGTGTTTGAGCAATTCCCTGTAATACATCTTGTAATGTAGCTGTAGAATCGTTTAATCCATCGACACGCCATACACCTACATTACTACGAATACGAATTAACATTTTTAGATATATTTAATATATATGGTAAAGAGAGAGAGTCTGTTTTTTTTTTGGGAGTGAGGAGAAGGTTACTTTTGTTTTTGCCTTGTATGGATGATGTGATGGAGAGTTTGAATGTAAAAAAACACCCTCTCCTCACACACACACACACACGTCTCTTTCTGGATTTCTTCTGTTGGAGACATCAAGAGTCGAACAACGATCGCAAGACGACACACCCACAAACGAGAAGAACGCTTGCGAATTCAAACGATGTTTGGCTTCTCATAAATTTATGACTCCAAAAAACTCGTAAGTATTCGTATAAATTAAACTCAAATACAGAGAACTGAAAAACATGAAAAAAAAAGCTCGTTTGATATTGAACAAACTTCAACCCCAATGATTTAGAGGAACATGTTTCTCCCTCCAACATGGACAGGCACGAGAATGCGCCACGCATCCCCATTTTGCTCTACAGGCTTTTTCACACACAAACAACGACACGAGGTGAACAAAGAAACAAATGACGACTACGGCGACGACAGCAGGAGAAACCATGACGACTTGTGACAAGAATACCGTTGAACCTACTACGACAACAGAAGTGGCATCAGCAGAAGAAGAAAAAGAAACCAATGATGAACCTATCACAGACTCGGAAGGATTATTACCTCACTATGATGTAATTCTTTGTGGTACAGGATTAGTTCAATCTATATTGGCATCTGCCCTGTGTCGTGCAGGACAAACGGTATTACATTGTGATGGACAAGAATATTATGGTGAATTAGATGCTGTGACTACATTTTATGGATTTCAAGAAATGATACAACAATGGAATACCACGACAAATAACAAGAACTGTAACATGACAATGACTCACGATAGTCATGATGATACTACTAGTACTACTACCAATAGTACGATTCCATTAATCCCTTCCTCTTCGAATCGTGTTATACTTCATTCTACGTATCAAGTCGAACTTCCAGAAGAACCCAAAATTCAAGTTGGGAGTCAAGTTCAAACAACATATGGAATTGGTACGGTCGTATCATTACCAAATATCGAAAAGGGTACATCCATGGCAGTACGACTCCTTGAAAAAGAGAATCCTACTACTCTAAACCATAATGATGATGATGAAGCACCAAACCCTGATACCAAAAAAGAGAAACAAAAAGATCATGATGAAACTATTATTGTAGATTCTAATAATAATCATGATGAAACACATCTACCTCCAATTGTCTATATTGGATCCAACAAGAATAACAAAAATGATGATAATGTTTCTCTACTACTAGTGAATCAAGAACCATCATCCATCAAGGCTATTCGTGACATCTTTCATTCCAATCAATTACGAAATTTTGCCTTGGATGTTACACCTGGTTTACTTTATGCATCTGGTAAGGCTGTCAAGGGATTACTTACAAGTAATGTAGCAGAATATTTAGAATTTAAAAGTATGGAAGGATTAACATGGCTTTCCAAAAAAAATGAAACTAAGAACAACAATGACGACTGCTGCTCTTGGCAACTTTCAAGAGTCCCCTGTAGTAAAGGAGATGTCTTTGGTACCAAACTTTTACCACCCATGGATAAACGTCGATTAATGAAATTTTTACAATTAACATTAGATTATGCTACAAGTTTACAAACCAAAGCAGAACTAGCAGCCTATGCTGCAGCAGATGCCAACAAGGCTACGACGACGACGACAACAACAACAATAGACGAAGAAAACGACAAGGAAGAAACCAAAATGTCAGAGGGTACACCAAAGGAAGAATCGGGTACTACAGATACTACCACTGACACTACTACACCAGTCCCATCATGTGTATCTACAGAAGAAGATTTAAAATCCTTAAATGAACGAATGTTACAACAGGGTCGATCCTTGGCACGTCCACAAAATAAGGCTGTTGCTACAGATGACTTGCAAGTTTTGGAAGAATGTATTGAATCGGAAAGTATGGATTTTGAAACATTTTTAAGTCAAAAACAACGATTATCACCCACGGTAATCAAATTAGTACGACATGCACTTGCCCTGGAAACATCACATACCTCTACATCTACCTTGCAGGGTATGACACAATTATGTCATCACGTACAAGCCTTGGGACGGTACGGTACAACCGCATTCTTATTTCCCCTGTATGGGAGTGGTGAACTAAGTCAATCCTTTTGTCGATCAGCTGCTGTACATGGTGGTACATACTTATTACGACGATCGGCAAAACAAATTGTCTTGAAGAATGATAATGATGATGGTACTGCTCCTAGTGTTCATGGTATTGTATTAGGTGGTGAAGTACGAGGATTGGAAGATAAAAAAAATCAAGATCAACCTCCTAGTGTGTTGGACAAGACCATCATGTCGAAACACGTCGTAGTGGCCAGTGAAGCTATAATTCGTACTAGTAGTACTGCTACAGAAAAACAACAACACCAACAAGAACAACGGATTTTAAGAAGAGTTAGTATTTTAAGAGGTAAATTGATAAAGGATGATAAGGATCCTGATCAACGACATGTTATTTTGATCCCACCCAAGACTGTCGGTAACAATTCATATGCCATCCATGGTATTACAGTTGACCATAGTGTCAATGTAGCTCCACGAGTATCCGAATATGGTGGATGTACAGTCCTTCATTTGACTACTACTGTAGATGTTCCTCCAACGAATGAAACTGACAATGAGAATAACGTAACAGTAGATGACAGTATAATGGACAAGGCCATAATGGCCTTGATAGAAGCATCAACATCATCAGGAGACAGTGATGATGCTGTAGAAGAGATCTTTCAGGCAACCTTTAGTTATCCAATTACCACATCAACAACAGAAAGTGAAAACAACAACTTGACTGAGGGATTGCATGTTTGTCACCACGGTGAACAAAATCTTGCTGTCGATGCTGCATTTGAACAAGCCAAGAGTATTTTTGAAACGATTTGTCCCAATGTAGAATTTTTAGAATTATCTGAAAAGATGGATACTGAAATCAAGGAACGATTTGGTGATGTTGTAGAAGAAGACGAAGAACAGATGGTATTGGAAAGTGCAATGAATATGCTAGGTGTGTCTTCAAAAGAAGAAGAGGAGGAAGAAGAAGAGACAAAAGTTGAAGTTACTAGTGATGAGGAATTATCATCAACGGAACAGAAAAAGACAGGGATGGACCAAGTCGACACTGAGGACTCTAACGAAAAGGTACAAACGTAACTAAATTCAAAAATAACAAAATAGGATTATACAAGTATTATACCATGTGTTTAGAAAGTCTGTAGTGATTAGCTTTTTCGCATACCCTAATGGTGAAAGGACACGACATTTAACGAAAACAAACATTTTTGCTGTATCGGTGATGACATCAATCTAAAATGATATTTTAATACAGTGTAGAAAACTTGATAAAAAAGTTAACGAGTTTAATTTGAATGAGTGCAAAAAAAAAACTGCACAGCGCTTATAATTGAAATTAATAGGACAATGATAATAATATTATGAGGAGACCGTTTTACAATCAGCTGCGCCATCCTCCAAAAAATATTCAATTTTCACAAGTAAATAGGATTTTTGACTTCTTTCGAATGCACTACTGCAGAACGATAGTCATACGGTACTTTTTGTTCCATCATAGATATATTTAGAAAACTGTAGATTTTAAAAGCCAAGACGATTAATTGGCCCCACGACTACTACTTTAAATGATTGCCTTTCAGGATATATAAATCGTAATAAAGAGCATTTTAGTGTTTTCTGTGACGTACCCATAATTGCAAAACTACTTATACCGATAGAGCCGACATCCAGGGCGGCTCAGCAATTTTGTTCGTATTATTATGGTTGATGTACTTACGGGCTCAGCGCCAGACGCTATAATGACTACTCCTATAATGTTGTCCCACCCAGTGACATTATCCGCTAATTAATTGGCTGTCCAATTCGCTTTCAATTTTATCCGTGTATGCATTGTTTACTTAAGGACAACCAGGTATCCGGTTTATTTTTTTCAATTAGTTTATGCAGTCATTTACTGAAGGAGAGACAACTTGGCATAAAACCAATGTACAGGTACGCCTGCCGCTGGTAAAAGATTGACTATTGACTGACTCTACCAGGTATTGATGAAGACACTCTACTGCCCCTTTTCTTCATAGGTTTTTTCCCCGTGACAAAAAAGAACTGCATGCAATATTATTTTTTAAGTGGTCTCCGGCAGACAAGTTCAACACTGCTTAGCTATAAGTAAAATATGAAATTTTCACATAAGGAATTTGCAATGTCATAAGAGTCGTACGTTGAAGTATTTGTATAAAACTTTTGAAACAGTTTCCTTCTGAATCGAACTATCGTCGGACAACCGTAATAGAACATCACAAATCACACGGAAATACATTTACAAAGTACGTTTGTCTGGTACTTCTGGGAACTATAGCTCGAAAAGGTGAACGAAAGTGTACACCCTACACTCCTGGGGATAACTACAACTTCAATTTCAATATTTTGTCCTCTGATCTACCGTTTGTACTAACTTCAAATAAATATCACGTTGATAAAATCAGTTGCTGCATTATTTATTGCACACAAGAAAAACATTAATTAACGATTAACCAAGGATTGCAAACTCCATATCAATATTTTATTGAATGAAATTGGTATTCAGGTACTGTACGACCTATTAGTATTATAATATTATTATGAACAGTTACATTATAGTAGGAGAAGTGCTACCCGATATTTAGTACAGTTACAGGCAGAGTAAATCCTTTCGAATCTACCGTACAGGTACCTGGTACCAGGTACGAGAACTCGCAGTACTGTGTTTACATTATCACGTGGAATAAGTCCTTGGGACTGGTATATACAGGAACTGTACCAGGTACGATCAGAGTACTGTACTATAAGGTACCAGGTACTCTCAAGATTCTCTCCTTTGAATAGGATACCTTCCCTTTTTTTCCATTGAGACGGACGATAATAGTCGCGAATGGTCTTGTTTGCGATCAGTTTTGAGAAGAGTGACGAGGCCACAGTTAAAAAAAACAAGACATACACAGCATCGAAGATACTTGTGATCCCGACCTTCTTTGGAAAACGGGAACCTCATCTTAATCGTGATGGAGTTAGCGTCAGTCCAAAAGCAAGGCAAAATTGAGACAAAACTACTCGTCGACCAAATCAAAAATAGAGAGGGTGATACCGCCGACATCGATATTGAGGAAGTAAGTACCAAAGAGGATTATAACGACGGTATGGTTAGTCCTGTCGAGAAAGAAAGTGGGAAATCTGCTGTTGAAAAAGTGGATAAAGACCGAATTCAATCTGGTGGTCCTCAAGAATGGCAGATTTCACCCTTATCAGACCCTCTGTTCAAAGATCTATCCGACGACCAAGACACTCCAGTGAAAAGACACTCTTGGACTCCCGCACTGGATGATTTTACACTGAATTCTGCAGAAAACAGCATCCATGATGAATGGTACGACGTATCATCGCCAGACACACAATGTAGAGATGCACATCTCGTTACAGTAACTTCAGATGACTGCAATAGTACTTTTTCTTCTAACGCTGCAAATCACACTGCTAAGGAATCGCTTTTGATGCCAAATGATGATACCAAAGCGAGAACAAGTGTAAGCATGGATGCAGTGATTCAATCTAGAATGGAGCAAGTCATTCAGCTACAATCGCCGCAAGCGAATGAGATTGGTTGGGTGCCTTGGCCTGCCAAAGGGCAGCCAAAGTCACTCGACAGTTACCATGGGAAAGTATACTTTCCAGTGCTGGTATTATCGCCATTGACCTTTGAGCCACATCACGAAGTCAGATCAGCGTGGAGCGATGTGTTTTACCAGTCAGTTTTGGAGGAGCAAAAGGACACTGTCGACAAAATTATCGTGTACTTTTACAAGAGTGACGACTCAAACTCTGCCTTTTCCCTCGTCAACTTGGCCAACTTTATTCCGTACGAGGATGGAGTCAGGAAAGGTCTTGATAGACCTATGCGTCTATATACTAAAGTCGACGAAGGCCTTCCACTAACACGCCCCGAGAAAGAATTTTTGAAAGGACTGGACCGGATCGTCGAAGATTCAACAAAACCGGGTGATTTAAGGGGAGGACCGATGTTTTTCAATAACTTGAAAACAAGAGTTTGCGACAGAGAATGGGTGCAATGCGATGCTTGTGAAAAATGGCATATCTTACCCTCTCATGTGAATTTCGCAGATTTGCCTGGTATCTGGAACTGCACCATGAACACATGGGATGACAAGAATACGTGCACAATTGCCCTTAAAACGGAAGGGGGGAACAAGGTAAGACAAAGAAGTATGAAAACGGAGCCGGAAACTGCAAAGCAAGATGATGCTTCTACAGATGAAATGGAATCCGTTGGACGCGATCGTGCTCATCAAAGCCATGGTCGTGGTAAATCGCGATCTTCCCAGCTGAAGAGGAGTAGCAAGGAAGCGTTCCACCAAGCAGAAAACACTAGCAAAAAGAAGAAACGGATTGCACCAGATCGAGAAAAACAGAACAAAGCCGCAAATATGGCATGCGACAATTCTTCCGAGCCAAACACGGCAAAAGGCGAGTTGTCTAAACATGTGTCGAGAGGATTGAAACGAACTGTTTCCCAAGGCGACGGAGAAGTAGCATCAGTAGATCGTATGGTTGTCACATCGGTCAACAGATCGTTATTTAATGAGTTCATTTGGAAGATTTTAGAGAAAGACGGGTGGACTTTTGAACCTGGAAGTCAGCCCGGTGATTCTTTCTTCCTTCCACCAGGAGTCAGTCGTGACAGACGGCGTTTCAGAAAGAAGGTGCATTATTTCGATAGTATGACACAAGTTTTGGATACCCTTTCTAAAGATGAACGCTGGAAAAGCAAGCCCAAAATAATCGAAGCTAGAAAGCTCTACTTCGAATGCAAAAATTTGCTATCAGATTTGAAATCCAACCAAAAACTACCAAAGGGCAAGTTAAAGAAGAAATGGCTTCTCAAACAGCTGGAGGCACAGAAAAATCACTGCACTTGAAGGTCGTTTTCAAACGCTATTTTTTTTCAAAACCTCAACACCACAATGGATACCACAACATTGATGAATTTGCCATTGAAAGATCATTTGTTAAATTTCTAAAGTGTCATTTCATATTACTATGTACATTCACAATGTGAATTCGGAATACAACATAATTTTTATATTATCATAACGACTACCGGTTATGTACCAGTAGCTCACATGAATCTGCTTCATTATAGGTCTATATATTATAAAATATTTATTATCTGAGAACCTCAGAAAGACAACGTCTTTTTAACGGCTTATCGGTTGAAAATACTTATGCATGTATATTAAGATAATAATGTATTCTGTCTGTTCATAATAATTAACGTACAAAAGGACCAACAAATAATCAAATGATCAAAATATGGATCAAAAGTATTGCATATTATTCTTCATCACACCCAAAAAACCTGAACGCAGGCAAAGAGCAATGCTCAACGCTCAATAAAAGGCAGTGAATGTTGGAAGTGCCTACAATCGATGAGTATTTTGGGTGTTTAGTGGCACTGATTAGCCCCCCTCATTATAAGACTTAGTAACTTGATATCTTGATATATGTGCATTGCAATCATGAGGAAATATGATGCATTGATAGGTTTGTTTTTGTCATTTTCTGCTTCAGCTCATGGCACTGCTGAATATAACTGCGACGAGGATGCAATCACAGACGACGCGAGGGCGTCGTCTCTTCTTCATAACCAATTCTATAAAATCTGCCCAAAGATTACGAATGGTGCTTTTGGGCAGCCGCAGTGCGGTGATGGAACACCGTTCTCTTTCTTGTTTACAAGACCACCAAAAAGGAAGAACAACAATAAAAAGATTCTCATTGAGTTTCAAGGAGGTGGTGCATGCTGGGATGAAGATACGTGCGACAAGATGTCTGGTTACCTAACTTTCCCTACATTCTACAATGATTTCGTTGGTATGGGTTGCAGTGAAATCAAGTACGGTACTGAGAACGCGAATAGATTTCCAATTGAAGTTCTTTGTTCGAAACAGGTCGGTGACGTTGATTTCACAGAGTACAACACTGTAAGTACTTCTTGCTCATATATTGAACAATTCCATGATCTTCCCAAGAATTTTATGAAATACATTCTTACATGATAACAAAATTACCTTTGGTGCATAGATTGTCGTTCCCTACTGTTCTCAAGACGTCTACACTGGAAATTCTATTACAGATTACGAGGACGGATCAATTGCTCATGTGGGGGCACACAACGTGTTTAGCGTGTTGCGGTGGGTGTTTCAAAATTTTAAAGATCCAGCTCACATTGCCCTTACAGGCTGCAGTGCAGGTGGTACTGCCCTCCCCATGGTCTACGATCTCCTCAACAAACATTATAATAATTTGATAGCTGGCGGCCGATCTGTTCAAATCAGCGTCATTGCTGACTCTCCTGTGTATTTGACGCCAGAATATTTCTTACACAATGGTTTCCAAACTTGGCAACCAAGGCAATACATGAAAAGGATTGGTTTCAACTTCGACAAGCACCAGTATGATACCGATTATCCAACAATTGTGTGGGACCATATTCTGAGGAGAGGTTCAAATGCTGACCGTTGGGGATTTGTTACTCACACATACGACGAAGAATCTATCATGTTCTACCAATATATGTCTGGCAACGGAGATAACGACGACGACGACGACGATGATGATGAAAGCTCACAATGGTGGAATTTGCTCAATGCTTCATTGACAACAATACAGAGTAAGCATCGAAACGTTGACACATATATTGAAGATGGAGATGGCCACTGCTCATTTGGTTTGTACTACGGTTTCCTAGAAGAAGGGTTTGACGAGTGGGCTGGATCTATTTTTCAAGAACAGAAAGTTCGAGGAAATTCCGGAGTGCGTGCAGGTCTGCTTTACATGTCTGCACTCTGCCTCGGTGGATTTGTCGTTGCTGGAGTCTTTTACGCAAAGAAGTCGCAGACGCGAGCTTGCAATGTAGACGATTCAAGCCTCCTCAGCGGTGAAGTTGAGATGCAGCCGTACTGGAAGTCTGTAATAACTTCAAAGATGCTTCAATTAGCTTCCTGTCCGATCACAGCTTCGTATTTCGTTGCTACGGCTTTCTACTTTTTTACAATGCTGGTTTCATCAGGATTTGCTCATCCTATTGATAATCCCTCTTTGGGACCAACTGCTTATGACTTAAGTTCGTTTGGTATCAACAATCCGACTCTAATTGTATATGAGAGACAATTTGTACGGCTGTTAACATCGAATTTCTTATGCAGTGGAGTCATCACATACTTAATGTTTATGTTTTGTATTGTCAAGTACACATGGAAGATCGAGACGCAAGTAAATAATCACGCACTTTTTGCTCTCGCGATGATTACAACGATGATTGGGAGTAATTTGTGCTACGCTACCTTTCTTGACGGGGCGAGCTGCGCAAGTCTCTCGACAGTACTTGGCTTGAATGCTTTCTCGATTTATGAAAGTTATAGAGCTGCGGATACAGTTGATTTTCGAGAGACAGAATGGTATATGGAACAATCCAATGGATTCCCAAGACCGTGGAAAGCAACAATTATTTTCTTCCTTTTCACATGCATACTGTTTCCTTTTAATAATTGGCTGATACTCCTGAGTGCAATAATTATTGGTTCTGCCGTTCTTCCCTTTATGGTTGATTGGCAAATTGTTGACAGCAATAACAGCACGGAGGAAGTTGCTCAAGAAAAGGGATCAGAAGAAACCACACAGCGGATAAGAAAGATACCGTGCAGTATCGTAGGGTCACTTTACTTTGTCATTTTACTGCTCATGCTGATCAAAGTCAGGAAACCTAACGAAATATACAAAGCTCCATATACAACCGGGTGTCAGTTAATGTACACAACTGATGTGGATGTGATTTTGAATTTCTCGGGAAATGTTAATGAAAACAGCGGTGCAAATGACAGGATGAGGCGATTAGGAGATGGTGATTTGGACTATGACAGCATGTGTGCTCAAATCTGTGTGCCACACATAGGTGCTCGACCTTTGCTTGGATTCGTAAACGATCGACTTCCATTTTCGATTGACACTGGAATTTGCGAAGAAAACGGATATCCCGAGTTTATTATTGAAAAAACATTCAATGCTGCGTCTTACTCTCTGGATGTCGATGTATACTACCAGTATTCGTCAGATGACGACGAAGATAGAAGAGGATAAAACTATACCGTCTAGCTGGCAGAAAGCTAACTGTATTTGTGATTTAAATATTTTTATGATTCAGTATTTGAATAGTCTCTATACAAAAGAAATTTCTTCATTGGCTAAAGTTCATCTTTTGGCATTAGGGTTCTCTTCACTGTGCCCCAGATGGTTGCATTTGGTTCTAGAATCCCCACACCTTGAAGGAACCATGTCAACAGAATTGTAGCCAAAAGTACAAGCATTGCCTCGAATAGGTAATAAAACCCATCCGACAACAGATATGGTGGTTCTCTCTCTAACCGTTTCTTTCCCTCTTGGACAGTATCTTCGACGAGAATGCCCCATTGTTTTTGAAAAGCTGGGACACCGAATTTCTCTTTGACATGATTGTGTCCGGTCCTTCCCATTTCTTGAGCACGTTGAGGATTCGTTGTTAGTTCGTACAATGCTTGTCCAAAGGCTCCTGGAGTTGGTTCACAAAGAAATCCAGTTTTACCGTTTACGACTGTTTCCATGGGCCCTCCACTTTTCACGGCTACTACTGGTCGACCCGCATACATGGCTTCCAATGGTACAATCCCAAAGTGTTCCAAATGTGGAGTGTACACAATGCACAAGGCCGTTTCAAAGAGCGTCGAACGTTCTTCATCACTAATACTTAGTCGAAATCGAATACTATCCTTCAGGTCCAGTTCCTTTGCGAGTTGACGCAATTCACCCATATATTCCACATTTTCAACATTTTTTGGATCGTAGCCTCCAGCAATCACTAATGGTGGGGGGAGCTGCTTTGTACTGGATGACGATGATAACTTATCTCGTAGCTCTGCATAGGCTTGCAATAACAATTCGATATTCTTTTTTCTTTCAAATCGATTCAATGAGACGATGGGTGTTTCTGAAGAAGAAGATGGGTTGTGATTTTCGTCAAACTTGGATGTGTCTAGAGCAGGATACAAAACACGCATAGGTTTCGCAGCTAAAGATTCAAATGCTTTTATAACATTGGACTGTGTGAATTTCGAATTGACTACCAATACATCTGAAAATCCCATTGTTGATTCTTCTAAATAATCCAATACCTGACGGTACCACGTAAAGAGGAAGAATCTTTGATGGGTTGCATCTGTGGGTTCACCATTGACAGTGTCACGTGTCAAAAGTTTGTCCGGAAAGTGACAATAGAATAGAACGCCCGCAGCGTTCCACCAATGAATTAGGAAAGGTATTGGTGTCGGTAGGACATCTAAAACGAACACATCTGCATCTGCGAAGGTATGAGCAGCCTTGTACGCCAAAAAAATCATACGGAGAGTGCTACAGAGGGCTGTGGCCTTGCCTAGAACGTTCGGTGGGATCCATTCTCCCCATACGTGCACCGCATTACATAAACGACCATCTGGTTTTTTCACATGAGAGAAACAATGATCTTGTGAACAGTGACTAGTCACGATTTCAACGTTATGGCCCAAATCTTGTGAAGCAGTGGCTAGCGATAGCACCAATTGTTCAGCACCACCAATTCCTAAATCTAAATGTACAAATACAACTTTTCTTTCTTTGGGTTCTGATGTCGATGCTGTCTTTTCGTTTGGCGAAGGTGAGGCCATGGTAATTAAAAAAAAACGTTTAAAATGAACACTTTTTGACTTCTTCACAGCCCAACTGTTGACTCTTCCTCTGTCATGACCGAAGTAACCTGCTGATATCAGTGTCTCGGTGGATTTTGTTTCTTGTTATTCTTGAGATTTCAAAACCTTAACCTTGTTGAAATTACACATACGATCCGAGATGAATTTCTGGCTGTACGATACCACGAGCTACGAGTATCACACGTAAAAAATGATAGACAATAATCGGCATGAATGGACAAGAATGGAAAGGGTTAAAATTATCTCATAAACTCCCTGTGG